>MU756237.1:38596-69455 GCA_026770625.1 Nicotiana glauca | reverse complement strand
GCTTGAGGGAATAGGTTGAGAGTATTATTTACTAATTGCTAAATGTTGAGTACGGTGTATAGGCATGGTGACGAGTATCTATACACCGGTGTCTAGCATGACCGTGAGTCCTTATTTGTGCTTATTTGAGATTTGGTAGTGACTCTTCCTTGTTAATTGATGGTTTCTATATGATATGAATAGAATGAGAAGGAATTATGATTCGTAAACTCCTTGGAGCGTTGGCTCGATTTTTGACTTGATTACAAAGTAAGAAATGAGCGTAAAAGAAAGAGATGTGATTATTCCCTTGTCGGGATGTCTTGAGTATATTTATTATCTCCCTTCCCGGGATTTAGCTATTTTGCTTTGTTCTCCCTTGCCGGGATATTTAATGTTGTTTGTCTATCCCCTCACCCCATTTGGTTGTGATTGTTGTTTGAGTGAGGAAGAGTGATTATGCACGAAGAGTCATTTCGTGCCATGTTTGATTATTATTGCACAAAGGAACATTCCGTGCCATGTTTTGATTATATTGCACAAAGGACCATTCCGTTCCATGTTTGATTATTATTGCACGAAGGAACATTCCGTGCCATGTTTTGATTATATTTTCACGAAGGATCATTCCGTACCATGTTTGATTATTATTCACGAAGGAACATTCTGTGCCATGTTTTGATTATATTTGCACGAAGGATCATTATGTGCCATGTTTGATTATTATTGCAAGAAGGAACATTCCATGCCATGTTTTGATTATATTTGCACGAAGGATCATTCCGTGCCAAGTTTGATTATTATTGCACCAAGGAACAGCGCGTGCCATTTTTGATTATTATTACACGAAGGAACATTCCGTGCCATGTTTGATTATATTTGCACGAAGGGACATTCCGTGCCATGTTTTGATTATTAATGCACGAAGGGACATTCCATGCCATGTTTGATTTATTACTCTCGTTGACTTTGTAGTTGCCTTGTTTCATTCCTTATTTATTTACCTTGTATTCTAAACTGCTACAGCCCTTAAAACATGCTCCCCTCCTTCGTGACTTGTTAAATTTTTGTAACCCCTTCTATTGCGTGCGTGTATATATATATATATATATATTTGAACTGTACAGGTTTGTTTGGTAGTCCGGTCTAGCCTTGTCACGACCCATTTTCCCTAACAGGTCATGATGGCATCCGACACTGTTGTCAGGCCAGCCAACTATAGAATTTTTGATTTAAGTTCTCATTTTACCGTTGCTAAAGAACAAATATGCTAGATTTTTCAAAGTTAAAGATGAGACCAGTAAGGATTTATAATGTGGAAAAATAAATTTGCAATCCCAAAATAAATATCCACTACAGTGCGTGCCAAGACCTGGTGTCACAAGTACGTGCATCTAGTAGAATATACAAACATCTCTATCCTACTGTCTGAAATTAAGAAAGACAACAAAAATACAAAAGAAGACTCCATCCGGCTGCTGAGCGACGTAGGAAGGGAAGCAACTCACCGTACATATCTTTGCCGCAGCTCACTGGCCACGCCCGATCGGTAACCAGATGAATTAGCCTCAGAACCTGTACATTTAAGTACAGAAGCGTAGCATGAGTACATAAACAGTATGTACCTAGCGAGTATCTCGCCTATTCTCTATAACCTAAGGATCACTAATATGTGATTTCTATTTCATTACATGGCTAATTATATGGTTAAATCTTAATTTAATGAAAACCCTAGGTCTAGATCTAACCCTTTGATTTTACTTAATTATTAGTGTTAAATCTATCTAATAATCAAGTGTTTAAACTAAGAGTGAGTGGGGATTACTTACCTTGTGATGTTATGTTGAAATTCCCCCTTTGGAATCGCCACAATCGCCCAAATGTGTAATGAGAAATGAAGGAAATGGGGTTGGGTTTGTATTAAATGAACCCTTCTGCCCCAGCTATTTTCGCTTCTGTAGGGGGCTTTTTGCTTCTGCGGAAAAGGGCCGCTTCTGTGGCCTTTGATAGTTGGGGCTGGACCGCTTTTGCGGTCTCGGGGCCGCATAGGCGGAACCACTTCTGCGATCCTTGGGTCGCTTCTGCGATTTCCCCTACCCTGCCCCTACTTCGCTTCTGCGATCATATGACCGCTCTTATGGTCCCGCTTCTACGGTCCAAGAGCCACAGAAGCGGTTATGACAGAAGCAGCAGATTTGGTTTTTCCTAAGTTTTCAACTTCACTCGAACCTCGACTATTTAACTCTCGGGGCTCCCGAGCCCCGCCCGAACATACCGACAAGTCTGAAATTATGAGGCGGACCTACACAAACCCTCAAAAAACTCAAAACAAAGCAAATTCAAGCAGTCGAACCCCAAAACCAATTGAATCAACTTAATGAACTTCAAGTTCTTAATTTCCTTTCAACGGGTCAAAACGCCCTGAAACTATTCTGATTGACACCAAATTTTACGGGTAGGTCTTAACTGATATTTCGAACTTATACCAAGTTTTGGAACTGGAATCCGAAGCCGGTACCTAGGATTTTAAAGAATACTTAGATTCTTTAATTCTTTAAAACTTCAATTTAGCAATTTTACATAAAAATTCCGTACTCGGGCTAGGGACCTCGGAATTCGATTTCGAGCATATGCCAAGGTCCCATATTTTTCCACGGACCCTCCTGGACCGTCAAATCACGAATCTGGGTCCGTTTTCCAAGAAACTTGACCGAAGTAAAACTTGGCCTTTTTAGAAAAATTTAACGAAGCAAATGGACATATTCTTGCTCAAAACTCTTCTAACTTCTAACCACCCATCCCCGCAAGTCATAAATTAGTTAAAGCAAGTGTGGGAAGTTTTTATTTAAGGGAATGGGGTTCTAAAATGCAAAATGACCAGTCGGGTCGTTACATTCTCCACCTCTTAAACAAACGTTCGTCCTCGAACGGACATAAAAAGAGGTACTTGGACTGCTGAATAAGTGGGGATATCGGCTCTGCATGTCCTCCTCGGACTCCTAGGTCGCCTCCTCAACCAGTTGGCCCCTCCACTAGACTCTTACCGCAGAAATGCTCTTGGACCTCGACTGGCGGTCCTGTCTATCAACAATGGCAACTGGCTCCTCCTCGTAGCCCAAGCTCTCATCTAACCGAATGGTACTGAAGTCCAACACATGTGAATAGTCGGTATGATACTTCCGAAGCATCGATACATGGAAAACTGGATGAACTCCTGATAAACTGGGAGGTAAAGCAAGCTCATAAGCGACCTCTCCAACTCGTCTCAACACCTCAAAGGGGCCAATGAACCTTGGGCTTAGCTTGCCCTTCTTTCCAAACCTCATAATGCCCTTTATTGGCGAGACTTTCAAAAGAACCTTCTCGCCAATCGTGAATGATACATCACGTGCCTTCTGATCCGCGTAACTCTTCTGCCTGGACTGAGCTGTGCAGAGCCTTTCCTGAATCAACTTTACCTTATCCAAGGCATCTTGTATCAAATTTGTACCAAGTAACTTAGCCTCACCAGGCGCAAACCACCCGATACGAGAACGACAACGCCGACCATACAATGCCTCATAAGAGGCCATCTTTATGCTGGACTAATAGCTATTATTGTATGCAAACTCCGCCAAGGGCAAGAACTGATCCCACTGCCCTCCAAAGTCATTCACACATGCTCTCAGCATATCCTTTAAAATCTAAACTGTCGGCTCCGACTGCCCGTCGTTCTGAGGATGGAATGCCGTGCTAAGCTCTACGCGGGTCTCCAACTCACTCAAAACAGCTCTCCAGAAATGGGAAGTGAACTGAGGGCCTCTGTCTAATATGATGGAAACCGGCACACCGTGCAACCTGACTATCTCCCGAATGCAAATCTGAGCATATCTCTCTGTGTATAAGTAGTCGCCACTGGAATGAAATGGGCAGACTTGGTCAACCTGTCCATAATAACCCACACTGAATCAACCTTCTGCAAAGTCTACGGCAACCCAACCACGAAGTCTATAGTGATGCGCTCCCACTTCCATTCCGTAATGGGCATCCGCTGAACTAGGCCACCTGGCCTCTAGTGCTTATACTTGACCTGCTGGCAATTCAAACATTTAGCTACATACTCAACAATGTCCTTCTTCATCCTCCGCCACCAGTAATGCTGTCTCAAGTCACGATACATCTTCGTGGCACCCAGATGAATGGAATACATCGAACTGTGGGCCTCCTCTAGAATCCTCTCCCTCAAGCCATCAACATTAGGAACACATACATGGCCTTGAAGCCGTAACACACCATCCTCACCAATAAAAATCTCCTTGGCGCCTCCCTGAAGTACCGTCTCTCTGAGGACCTCCAAATGCGGATCATCGAACTGTTGGGCCTTAATCTTCCCGAATAACAAAGACTGAGAAACCACACATGCTAGAACTCGGCCGGGCTCCGAAATGTCCAATCTCACAAGTCTGTTAGCTAAGGACTGAATGTCCAAGGCTAATGGTCTCATCACAGCAGGAATGAATGCCAAGCTACCCATACTCTCCGTCTTCCTGCTCAAGGCGTCCGCGACCACATTCACCTTACCCGGATGATAAATAATGGTAATGTCATAATCCTTTAGTAACTCAAGCTACCTCTGCTACCTCAAATTAAGGTCCCTCTGCTTGAACAGGTGATGCAAACTGCGATGACCGGTGTAAACCTCACATGACACTTCATACAAATAATGCCTCCATATCTTTAGAGCATGAACAATCACCGCCAACTCTAGATCGTGCACAGGGTAGTTCTTCTCGTGAAACTTCAGCTGACGTAAAGAATATGCAATAACTCACCCTTCCTGCATCAATACACATCCCAAGCCAATGCGAGAAGCATCGCAATATACTGTATACATCCATGAATTGGAAGGCAATACAAGAACTGGTGTCGTGGTCAAAGCCGTCTTGAGGTTCTGGAAGCTCTCCTCACTATCATCGGACTAATAGAATGGGGCACCCTTTCGGGTCAATCTGGTCAGAGGTGATGCAATAGATGAAAAGCCCTACACAAATCTTCGTTAGTAGCCTGCTAACCCCAGGAAACTCTTGATCTCCGTCACTGAAGTAGGTTGTGGCCAACTCTAAACTGCCTCAATCTTAGGATCCACCTTAATACCCTCTACTGACACTATATGCCCCAAGAATGCCACTGACTCTAGCCAAAACTCACACTTGGAGAACTTAGCAGCTTCTGCTCTCACAAGGTTTGAAGCACTACTCTCAAATACTGCTCGTGCTCCCCCAAGCTACGTGAGTATATCAAGATGTCGTCAATCAAGACGATAACAAAGGAATCAATAAAAGGCCTGAACACCCTGTTCATCAAATCCATAAATGCTGTTGGGGTATTAGTCAAGCCAAATGACATCACCAGGAACTCGTAGTGGCCATATCTAGTCCTGAATGTAGTCTTCGGAATATCTGCATCCCGAATCTTCAATTGATGATACCCTGATCTCAAGTCAATCTTAGAGAACACCCTGACACCCTGTAGTTGGTCAAACAAATCATCAATACGGGGTAATGGATACTTGTTCTTGATGGTGACTTTGTTCAACTGGCGATAATCAGTGCACATCCGCATAGTCCCATCCTTTTTCTTCATGAATAACACTGGTGTACCCCAAGGCGATAAACTGGGCCTTAAAAACCCTTTGCTAGCAACTCCTCCAACTGCTCCTTCAGCTCCTTCAACTCCTTAGGAGCCATACAGTATGGTGGGATAGATATAGGCTGAGTGCCTGGAGCCAAGTCAATCGAGAAATGAATATCGCGATCTGGAGGCACGCCCGGAAGATCAGAAAGGAAAACATCGGAGAACTCTCGGACCACTTGCACTGAATCAATCGTCGGAGACTCTGCGGTGGTGTCTCGAACATAAGATAAATAAGCCAAACACCCTTTCTCAACCATGCGCTGAGCCTTCAAGAAAGATATAACCCTGCTAGGTGTATCCGCTGTGGAACCCTTCCACTCTAATCTCGGCGGCATAGCTAGCGAAATAGTCTTGGCATGGCAATCAAGGATGGCGTGATATGGGGATAACCAATCCATGCCTAAAATGACCTCAAAATCAAGCATATAAAGCAACATATCTCATAGCCACAGAAAGAAATCACGCAAGACCGGTAGACCCGATCCACAACCACACAATCACCCACAGGAGTGGACACATGAACAGGGACACCCAAGAACTGAGGAGAAGTAACCAGAAAACGAGCAAATAGAGGGGACACATATGAATAAGTAGATCCTGGATCAAATAATACCGAAGCACCCCTACCGCTGACTGAAATAATACCTGTGATAATGGCATCTGAGGCCAATGCATCTGGCCTGGCCGGGAAAGCATAGAATCTGGCTGGAGCGCCGGCTGTCTAGCCTCCGCCTGACTTAGAAGCATCTGGCTGACCTCTCCCTGTCTGGCCTCCACCTCTGGGATGACTTCTACCAGTCTGTCATCCACCTCTAGGTGGCTGGGTCACTGGTGCTGGAACCATGGGTTGTTGTCCCTGCTCTATAGCCTTGCCCCGAAGCCTGGGGCAGTACCTCCTCATGTGACCTGAGTCCCCACACTCAATACAACGTGGTGCGGCGACCTGCTACCCAGATGGCAGACTCTGAAAACCAGAAGATCCACTAGAAGAAGCCTAAATGGCCGGCGGGCGGTATGAACTCTCTGACATTGCATTGAGATAAGAACCGGAGGAGTCTGGATGTCCTGAATACCCACTGGAAGAACCCTGAACGGCTGGTGGGCGATAAGAACTCTCTGGCATGGCGCTGAAATAAGAGCATGCTGGAGCACCCTAAGCAGGTGGTGGTGTAGAAACTGGGGGCCTATTGGGCTGACACCTCCCGGAGTTACCTCTACCCCTAGCTGGGGTGCCTCTAAACTCTCCGAAGAATCTGGCGCTCTTCTCCTGCTGCATCTGCTCAAAAGCCCTCTGACGATAACCCTCAATCCTACAAGCAATCTCAAGTGTAAGCTGATAACCTGTGCCTATCTCCACCTCTCGAGCCACACTGTTCCGAATAGTGGGATGTAATCCCGTAAAAAAATCGCCATACCCTCTCTGCCTCTGTGGGAAGTATCATAAGTGCAAGGCGAGACAAATCAGAGAATCTCGCCTCATAATCGGTCACTAACATCTGACCCTGCTATAAATGCTCAAACTGATGATGCAGCTCTTCCCTCTCAGAGGGTGGAATGTACCGATCAAGAAATAACTGGGTAAACTGACCCCAAGTGAGGGGAGGAGAACCTGCTGGCCTACAAAGAGCATAGGACTGCCACCACCTATGGGCCCTACCCTCCAACTGAAAAGTGGTGAAGTCAACTCTATGTGACTCGAGTATCCTCATGTTGTGCAGTCTATCCCTGCACCTATTAATGAAATCCTGGGCATCCTCATGACGCTCACCCCCGAAGACTGGAGGGCGCAACCTGGTCCATCTGTCTAATAGCTTCTGCGGATCGTCGTCCACAGCTGGCTTGGGCTGGGGTGCCACTGCAGCAACTGGCTGAACCCCATCTGGGGGTAGTGCAACCGGAGTCTGATAAACTGCGATTGTATGACCTGGGGCCTAGCAGTAGGGGTCTGTGCTCCCCCTCCTGCCTGTTAAGTAGCTGGATCCGCTGGAAATAAACTAGCCTGAGTCATAGTATCCATGAACCAAAGCATGTGGCCCATGACCTCCTGAAACCCCGATGCTATCATGAAGTGTGCCGGGGTAGGCTCAGCTATAGGTACCTCACCTTGCTCCTCAATAATGGGATCCCCCACAGGGTGTGCTGGTGGTATGACTGGAATGGCTCTAGGGTGTCCTCGTCCCCTACCAAGGGCCGGTGCCCTCCCCCGGCTTCGACCTCGGCCTCTAGCAACGGGAAGAGCAGCTCCTCCCCGGTTCAGAACATCAGTGGTACGAGTTCTCACCATCTGTGAGAGAATAGAAATGGAAAATTAGCACATCAACCACTGCACGATAGGAAGTGAATAAAGAGTAGTCTTTCTTAATACCCTATAGCCTCTCAAAGATAAATAAAGACATCTCCATACCGATCTACAAGACTTTATTAGTTTTGTCCGTAACTTGTGAGACCTACGTGAACCTAGTGCTCTGATACCATCTTGTCACGACCCATTTTCCCTAACAGGTCATAATGGCGCCCGACACCATTGTCAGGCCAGCCAACTGCGGAATTTGTGATTTGAGTTCTCATTTTACCTATGCCAAAGAACAAATATGCTAGATTTTTCAAAGTTAAAGTCGAGACCAGTAAGGATTTATAATGTGGCAAAATAAATTTGCAATCCCAAACTAAATATCCACTACAGTGTGTGCCAAGACCTGATGTCACAAGTACGGGCATCTAGTAGAATATACAAACATCTCTATCCTACTATTTGAAATAAAGAAAGACAGCAAAAATACAAAAGAAGACTCCATCCGGCTGCTGAGCGGCGTAACAAGCGAAGCAGCTCACCGTAGACGTCTCTGCCGCAGCTCACTGGCGTGCGCCCGATGTGTAACCAGATGAATCAGCCTCAGAACCTGTACATTTAAGTACAGAATCATAGCATGAGTGAATAAACAGTATATACCCCGTGAGTACCCCGCCTAATCTCGAATAAATAGAGACGAGAGGTCGACTTGATACCCACTAGGTCAAGATAATATCATAATAATGATGTACAATTTAGAGCATAAATAGTTCATTTATATGATAGTTATCATGGAAGTCATAACGATGCTCTTAATCACATTTTTCTTTAATCATTTTCCCTCTTTTGCAATAATTAGCAATAAATCATGAAAGGTCTAAGCTCGAGCATACATATATGTATGTATGTATGTATGTATGTATATATATATATATATATATATCATGCGCAACAATGCCGAGGTTGACGGCCCGCTCCAACAGAATATAAATTGTACACTGCCGGGGGTCAAGCGGCCCATACCATAGATGCATCTATTTCACCAAGGCGATCGGCCCAATCCACAATTATCAATTAAAAAATCAATAATGCACACAAAGGCATCATCCATATACAAGGAAATCCTTACAAGGTTCAACAATATTCGTATGATCACTTTTCAGTCTTTTCTAGTCTCTAACATATCATAAAAGATTATTTCAATAATTCAAATAATGGATATCTCACATTAGGCATGATGTGGGTCCTAAATTATCCAAAAATTAAATAGCATAGTAGCTACGCACAGACCATCGTCACCTAGTATGTATGTAGCCCCCGCATTTAATAGCAATTTATCATTTATTAGTCCTAAAGGGACAATTCCCTCTCACGAGGTTAGAAAGGAGACTCCCCTCGCTCCGAAGCGCACTTCCAACTATCAAGAACAAGCTCGAAGCCTCAAAACGAAGCCGAAAGAGCACGAACTAGGTAAACAATATAGGGATTAGTCAATAAAGTCTTACAAGGTTGAATTCTAACTTTTTAAGTGTTTTCCCAACCTTTCCCATAAATTTCCTAAATTCCGACCCCGGGCCCGCGTGCCCGGATCCCGAGATTCTTCGAAGAAAATTATTCTCTATGATCTAAGGATCACTAATATGTGATTTCTAGTTCATTACATGGCTAGTTATGTGGTTAAATCTTAATTTTATGAAAACCCTAGGTATAGCTCTAACTCTTTGATATTACTTAATTATTAGTGTAAAATCTATCTAATATTCATGTGTTTAAACTAAGAGTGAGTGGGGATTACTTGTGATGTTATGTTGAAATTCCCCCTTTGGAATCGCCACAATCGCCCAAATGTGTAATGAGAAATGAAGGAAATGGGGTTGGGTTCCTATTAAATGAACGCTTATGCCCCAGCTATTTTCGCTTCTGCGGGAGGCTTTCCGCTTCTGCGGAAAAGGGCCGCTTCTGGGCCTTTGATAGTTGGGGCTGGACCGCTTTTGCGGTCTGGGGGCCGCATAGGCGAAACGGCTTCTGCAGTCCCTTGGCCGCTTCTACGGTTTCCCCTAACCTGCCCCTGCTTCGCTTCTGCGATCATATAACCACTCTTGTGGTCCCGCTTCTATGGTCCAAGAGCCGCAGAAGCGGTTATGACAGAAGTAGCAGATTTGGTTTTTCCTAAGTTTTCAACTTCACTCGAACCTCGACTATTTAACGCTTGGGGCTCCCGAGCCCCGCCCGAACATACCGACAAGTCTGAAATTACGAGGCGGACCTACTCAAACCCTCAAAAAACTCAAAACGAAGCTAATTCAAGGAGTCGAACCCCAAAACCAATTGAATCAACTTAATGAACTTCAAGTTCTTAATTTCCTTTCAACAGGTCAAAACGCCCTGAAACTACTCTGATTGACACCAAATTTTACGGGTAACTCTTAACTGATATTTCGGACTTGTACCAAGTTTTGGAACTGGAATCCGAACCCGATACCTAGGATTTTAATGAATACTTAGATTCTTTAATTTTTTAAAACTTCGATTTAATAATTTTACATAAAAATTTCGTACTCGGGCTAGGAACCTCTGAATTTGATTTCGATCATACGCCCAGGTTCCATATTTTTCCACGGACCCTTCGGAACTTTTCAATCACGAATCCGGGTCCGTTTTCCAATAAAGTTGACCGAAGTCAAACTTGGCCTTTTTTAGAAAAACTTAAAGAAGCAAATGGACATATTCTTGCTCAAAGCTCTTCTAACTTCCGAACCACCCGTCCCCGCAAGTCATAAATTAGTTAAAGCAAGTGTGAAAAGTTTTTATTTAAGGTAACGGGGTTCTAAAACGCCAAACGACCAGTCGGATCGTTACAAGCCTCGTCACTACTTCGCCGGGGTTAGGCCAAGCACTTACCAGCACATGGAGTCGGTTGTGCTGATGCTACACTCTGTGCATTTTTTTGAACAGATCCATATGTTGGAGCATCATCTGAGTAGCAGTAGCATTCTGGGAACGAGATCCAGTCCCGGGATATTCGAGGTAGCCTTGCTGACCTCCGCAAGCCCAGAGTCCTTTCTACTTTATTTAGTTTGTTATCGTTGTACCGTAGCAGACAGTTTTATGTTTTATTCAAACCTTGTATTTAGTATTCTCTAGACGTTCGTGAGTATTGTGATACTAGTCTTGGGTAGAGGATTGTTAAACTTCTGCATTTCTTTTAGTAAATTTTATTTGAGACTTCCACTTTATTGTTAAACACTTCTTTATTGTTAATACTACTGATGTTCGCTAAAAGAGGTAATTGATGATTGGTTTGCAAGATCCTAGTAGTAGGCGCATCACGACTTCCGATGGTGGGAAAATCCGGGTCGTGACACATTTGGAAGAAAAAAATTTCAAGAAAATATGTTACTGCTTTTAAAAATTTTGAAAATCCATTTAACTTTGAAAACAAATTATCTTTTAAGCTTTTCCAAATTTGATACTCAAGAATTGACATTGTCCAAAAACTTTAGACGTCTAGACCAAGAAATCTGTTAACTTAAAATACTTCAAACTTTAAACAGAGCCATCAAAGCAACTAAGAATTTGTAATAAACAACTAAAAGAAAGTTATCAAGCATAATGTCTAGAGTAAACGACTAAAGGAGTAGTATAGCAAGATGTTCGCTATATTCCTTCGGCCCTCTTTATTCTCTATTCGGATGTATTCTTGAGAGGCGAGAGAGAGGTGCAACCACACGAAGGATGATATGGATGCAAATTCCTGGTCTAGCAGCAGCGTGAAGTCTCGCATTAAGACTCCGCTCGGCTCCGACGTGTTCATGCGAAACAAATAGAAGAAGAGTAAGTAGAAAAAAAGTCGGACTCATACCCAAACAGAAGAACAGAATGAACAATAATAAAGTCACGCAATCATTCAACTCTATTACAACCTATAGATTAGAAAACTTTTATAATCTTATAACTCATTAAGTTGTCATGCCCGCAGATAGTTTGATTATGAGAATTTGAACAGAAATTCAAGTAATAGGAAAGATAAGATACACACAAATTATTTCAAGACAAATATTTTCACATATTGTATCAACAACCACATAAGGAACAAAACTTCTACTAATAGAAACTAGGTGCATAAGTAGTGTCTTCAGTTTGAAAGGAAACAATTATTTTTATCAGGAAGTGATATAAAATAGCTAAACAAGAGTATGTTCAACACCTGCTAAGGTAACTGTTAGATTAACAAAGATCTCAATAGTTATAAAGACTTACAAGTTTGTAACAGTGTTTTATAATAGTATGTATTCCTACTAACTAAAGTCTATTTAGGCAAAAAATACTTTAAATCCTATGGGCATGGTCGCTAAGGCATAACAAGGCATATAAATTCCATACTTCAAAATTATCTTTAACAGCTAGGCAAGGTTTTTTTTAAGATCATGACTTTCAATAAAAGAATCAAGAATGACACTCCAAATATTGTCGAGATACGACACATATTCTAGCCGTGTTGAGCAGTTTCCCCAAATATAAAGAGTTTCCCAAATCAATGTAATAGCCTGTTACGACCCAAACCTCGGTCGTGATGGCGCCCAACACCTTGTTAGGCAAGCCCGACCATTCGAACTCTCTCAACCCAAAATACAAAGCCCCTTATCAGTTATTTGAATTTAAAATATCAGTTAAGCAAAATTTTAATTTGTGATAACAATTAAAAAAAAATAGTGCGAAAATCACAATAATATCAATACAGCCCCTATCAGATCTGGCGTCGCGAGTCAGAGCCTCTAGATACAACTGAGCAACATCCTATACATATGAAAGTCTAGATACAGAAGTAAAAGAAAGACAACAGGAGAAATCGGGTCCTGCGGACGCCAGGCAGCTACCTCGATGACTCCGACAAATGAACTAGACAGCAGCAACAAACTCAGCTATGCCTCCGGGATCCATGTATCTGCACACAAGGTGCAGGGAGTAAAGTGAGTACTCCGACTCAGTGAGTAATAGAAATAAATAACATTTGAAAGTAAGAACTCTCGTAAAAACACTACGCAGTTCTATAACCAACAGTAAAGGCAGTAAATAACAACTAAGCAGGGAAACTAGGTAAAAATCTCTCAAAGTCCGGCAATTTACCAACGATGCTGCGGCGCGCAGCCCGATCCGTACATAATACTGCTGCGGCGTGCAGCCCGATCCAAAAAT
This sequence comes from Nicotiana glauca, assembly GCA_026770625.1. Classification (NCBI taxonomy): domain Eukaryota; kingdom Viridiplantae; phylum Streptophyta; class Magnoliopsida; order Solanales; family Solanaceae; genus Nicotiana; species Nicotiana glauca. The sequence continues at coordinate 56,317 of MU756237.1, read as the reverse complement.
AATATATATTGCTGCGGCGCGCAGCCCTATCCAATAATCATAGTCGACTGCGCTCACTGGGGGTTTGCACACTCCGGAGGGGCTCCTACAGCCGAAGCGCTATAATACTGCGGCGTGTAGTCCGATCCATATACTATATCACTGCAGCGTGCAGTCCGATCCATATAATATACTACTACGGCGTGCAGTCCGATCCATATATGTATATGTATATACTGCTATGGTGTGCAGCCCGATCCGGTGTATATCAAATACCCTCACTATGGGGTCCTTACCCCTCTCAGTCAATATAGACTTGGCCTTTGGGGCCCACTCTGCTAAGACAGGGTTTCCAACCCCAGGCATTCCTCATTTAGACTGTAAATTGCTAAGACCGGTTCATATTATGTTTTACAGTTAAGAATATGACTGAGAGTATAATTTCAACAGGTAAAGTGAGGTCAATTAGCTCAACATGCTCCCTAAGGGTTCTACAGATCGGCACAAGGCCCAAAACATGGCAACTAGCCCAAAATATACTGATATTAACTAGGTCTCAGTCAAAAGTACAGTAGAGTCATCAATCAGGATGGACCGAGTCCAAATCCCCAACAGTAACATCACCACGCTTATCATATAGCGTGTATCTCATCTCAACATAGCACTACATAGTGCAAATACGGGGTTTCAAACCCTCAGTACATCATTTACAACCATTACTCACCTCAAGCCGGCCGAAATCCTAGCTCGCCTTGTGCTTCCCTCGCAAATCAACCTCCTCATGCGTAGAATCTGACCAAAGCCACAAGGAAGACGTTATAATAAGCTAATGGGGCATAAACCAATTGAAAGAACTCGAAAAACACCCAAAAATACGAAGTTAGCAAAACCCGATCCCCGGGCCCACTTCTCAAAAAATTAGAAAATTTACATCACCGGATTCCTTATCTCGCCACGAGTCTATGCATATCAAATTTACAAAAATCGGAGTCCATTTGGCCCTTTAAATTCCATTTTTAAATCACCAAATTTCCAAGCCCTAGCTTTACCCTCTTTTGATGAATTTGAACCAAATTTCCATGTTAAATCTATCATAATTTCATGTATTTAGGCCAAGAAACTTACCTCCAATCACACCTAGTCAAAATACCCCTTCAATTTCGTCCAAGAACAATCAAGCTTCCTTAAAAAGGGAGGAAATGGACTATGCTTCGCGGAACAAAAATGAACATTAAAACCCTTCTGATAATAGGGATTTCCGCATCTGCGGCCCCTTTTCCGCATCCGCGACCACCGCATCTGCGGTCATCTTCCGCTTCTGCGGAATCTCATTAAAAATCCAAAACCGCTTCTGCGGTCACCCTTCCGCATTTGCGGACCCCGCATATGCCAATAACTTCCGCTTCTGCGGAAACATCTAACTCCGCCCCCTTCGCTTCTGCGACTCGCCAACCGTATCTGCGACCTCACAGATGCGGATTCCCTTCCGCATCTGCGGTTCGTTGCGACCTCAACTAGCACCGCACCTGTGCTCTTCTCCTCCGCACCTTCGCAACCGTATCTGCGGTTCCTTTCCACAGATGCAGAAATACCTGATGCCAGCCAAAACCTGCAATTTCTCAACTCCAAATTTCATCCCGTTAGCCATCCGAAATCACCCGCGGCCCCGGGACCTCAACCAAAAGCACTAACATAACCCAAAACATCATACGAACTTGTTCCAATCATCAAAACACATCAAACAACGCTAAAACCATCAATTCGCAACGGATTTAAGTCTAAGTTTCTTTAAAACTTCCGAAACTCACATTCGATAAAAAAACCCGACCAAACGACGTCCGAATGACCTGACATTTTGTACACATATTCTAAATCACCTAACGGAGCTAAGAAACTCTCAGAATTCCATTCTGACCCTCGGATCAAAATCTCACATATCAACCGGAATTCGCCAAAATTCAACTTCGCCAATTCAAGCCTAATTCTATACCGGACCTCCAAATCCATTTTCGATCGCACTATATAGTCACAAATCATCCCCGAAGCTAACCGAATCACCGGAATTCACATCCGAGCCCTCTAACTATATAGTCAACTTCTGGTTGACTTTTCCAAAACAAGCTCCCTTCTGAGTGGCTAAGTGCCTCATTTACAACTAAAACCAAATTCAATTCAACCTGATCAACTCAAATACTGATATTAAAACATAAAGCAACACAATATGGGGGAAACGGGGCGGTAACTCATATGACGGCGGGCCGGGTCATCACATCCTCCCCAACTAAAACAAACGCTCGTCCTCGAGCGGGTCAAGAAACATACCTGGAGTCTCAAACAAGTGAGGATATCTGCTCCGTATCTCCCGCTTGGTCTCCCAAGTAGCCTCCTCCACGGGCCGACCTCTCCACTGCACCTTCACCGATGCTATATCCTTTGACCTTAATCTCTGAACCTGGCGACCCAAAATTGCCACTGGCTTCACATCATAGGTCAAATCATCTTCCAACTGTACTGTACTGAAGTCCAACACATGAGAAGGGTCCCCAACATACTTCCGGAGCATAGATATATGGAATGCCAGATGAAGTCCCGACAGGCTGGGTGGCAAAACAAGCATATAGGCCACCTCCCCAATCCTCCTAAGTACCTCAAAGGGGCCAATGAACCTCGGACTCAGCTTTCCTTTCTTTCCAAAACTCATGATGCCCATCATAGGTGAAACCTTCAACAAGACCTTCTAGCCCACTGCATAAGATACATCTCGAACCTTTCGGTCCGCATAACTCTTATGACACGACTGAGCTGTGTGAAGTATCTCCTGGATCACCTTTACCTTATCTAAGGCATCCTGGACCAACTCTGTCCCCAATAACCTAGCCTCGCCGGGCTCAAACCAACCAACCGGAGATCTACACCGTCTCCCATACAAGGCCTCATATGGCACCATCTGAATGCTGGATTGATAGCTGTTGTTGTAAGAAAACTTTGCAAGAGGCAAGATATCAGCCCAAGAACCTCCAAAATCAATAACACATGCACGCAACATGTCCTCCAATATCTGAATGGTACGCTTGGACTGCCCGTCCGTCTGAGGGTGAAACGCTGTGCTCAACTCTACCTGCGTACCCAACTCTCGCTGAAAAGTCCTCCAGAACTGAGAAGTAAACTGAGTCCCATATCTAATATGATGGAAACTGGGACCCCATGCAACTGTACAATCTTCCGGATGAAAATCTCTGTTAACCACTCCGAAGAATAGGTGGTACACAACGGAATGAAGTGCGCGGACTTGGTCAGCCGATCCACAATCACCAAAATCGAATCAAACTTCCTCGCTGTCCGAGAGAGACCACTCACAAAGTCCATAGTAATCCTCTCCCACTTCCACTCGGGGATATCCAAGTGCTGAAGTTCACCACCGGGCCTCTGGTGCTCATACTTGACCTGCTGACAGTTGAGACACCGAGCTACATAACTCACAATATCCTTCTTCATTCTCCTGCACCAGTAATACTGTCTCAAATCCCGATACATCTTCGCGACACCTGGATGAATAGAGTACCGCGAGCTGTGGGCCTCCTCCAATATCAACTCCCGAAGCCCATCCATATTGGGCACGCAAATCCGGCCCTACATCCTCAACACACCATCACTATTAATAGTCATATCCCTGGCATCATCATGTTGAACCCTATCCTTAAGGACAAGCAAATGTGGGTCATCATAATGGCGTTCTCTAATGCGGTCATACAAGGAAGACCAAAAAACCACACAAGCCAACACCCGACTAGGCTCCGAAATATCTAGCCTCACCATTCGATTGGACAAAGCCTGGATATCAACTGCAAAGGGCCTCTCCCCAACTTGAATGTACACCAAGCTGCCCATACTCACTGCCTTTCGGCTCAAAGCATCGGCCACTACATTGGCCTTTCCCGGATGATACAAAATGGTAATGTCATAATCCTTGAGCAACTCAAGCCACCTCCGCTGCCTCAAATTAAGATCCTTCTATTTGAACAAATGCTGAAGACTGCGATGATCGGTATACACCTCACAAGATATGCCATATAAGTAGTGCCTCCAAATCTTCAAAGCATGAACTATAGCAGCCAACTCCAAGTCATGTACAGGGTAGTTCTTCTTATGGGACTTCGGCTGACGAGAAGCATATGCAATAACTCTTTTCCTCCTATATCAATACACATCTGATCCCAACTCTCGAAGCATCACAATACACAGTGTAAGAACCTAAAGGTGATGGAAATACCAACAGTGGAGCCATGGTAAAATATTCCTTGAGCTTTTGAAAGCTCTCCTCACACTCCTCGGACCACATAAATAGAGCACCCTTCTGAGTCAACCTGGTCAAGGGCGATGCAATAGAAGAAAATCCCTGAACAAACCGACGATAATACCCTTCCAGCCCAAGGAAACTACGAATCTCCATGGCTGAGGTCGGTCTAGGCCAACTCTGCACCACCTCTATCTTCTTCGGATCAACCTGAATACTATCGCTGGACACCACGTGCCCCAGGAAAGCCACAGAACTAAGCCAAAACTCACACTTGGAGAACTTTGCATAAAGTTTCTCCTCCCTCAATCTCTACAATACTACTCTCAAATGATGAGCATGCTCCTCTTGGCTATGCGAGTACACCAGGATGTCATCAATAAGCACAATCACAAATGAATCCAGATATGGCCGGAACACGCTGTTCATCAAATGCATGAATGCGGCTGGGGCGTTAGTCAGCCCAAAAGACATAACTAGAAACTCATAATGCCCATATTTCATCCTGAAAGCTGGCTTCAGAATAGCAGAATCTCTAATCTTCAGCTGGTGGTAGCCTAAACGGAGGTCAATCTTCGAGAATACCCTTGCTCCCTAGAGCTGATCAAACAAATCATCAATACGGGGTAGTGGATACTTATTCTTTACTGTCACCTTGTTCAGCTGCCTGTAATCAATACACATTCTCATTGTGCCATCTTTCTTCTTCACAAATAAGACCGGTGCACCCCACGGTGGCATACTAGGACGAATAAACCCCTTATCTAGGAGTTCCTAAAGCTTCTCCTTCAACTCCTTTAACTCAGCTGGTGCTATATGATAGGGAGGAATAGAGATAGGCTAAGTGCCCGACACCAGATCAATACCGAAATCAATGTCCCTGTCCGGTGGCATGCCCGGCAGGTCCGCTGGAAACACATCTGGAAAATTCCTCACAACAGGAACAAAATCAAGGATAGGAGTCTCAGCTCCAACATCTCTCACAAAAGCCAAATATGATAGACAACCCTTTCTAACCATCCGTTTGGCCTTTAGGAAGGAAATCACCCTACTGGGGACATAGTCAGTCATGCCACGCCACTCAATCCTCGGAACACCTGACATAGCCAATGTGACTGTCTTGGCGTGACAGTCTAGAATAGCATGGCACGGAGATAGACAATCCATGCCCAGAATAACATCAAAATCTACCATGCTCAATAACAACAAGTTAACTCGGGTCTTTAGACCCCCAACAATAATAAGACAGGACCGATACACGTAGTCCACAATAATACTATCGCCCACCAAGGTAGATACGTGCACAGGTAAAGCAAGACACCCTTGGGTCTTACCCAAATGATGAGCAAATTATGAACATATATAGGAGTAAGTAGAACCAGGATCAAATAAAACTGAGGCATCCCTTTGGCAGACTGAAATGATACCTGTGATAACAGCATCCGAAGCAATAGCATTTAACCGGCCCTGAAGAGCATATAATCGAGCCTGACCACCACCCGATCGGCCTCCCCCTCTGGGGCAGCCCCTAGCTGTCTGACTCTCACCCCTAGCTGGCGGGGTGGGTGCTGAAGATACTGGGCCAGAAGATGAGGGCTGGCCCCTCTGCTGAGATGAATTGGATGCACGGCGGGGACACTCCCTCCGTATATGCCCGAACTCACCACACTCGTAGCAACTCCCGGGTGCTGGGAACTAGGACTGAAGGGAACCCTTCATGCCAGAGTGGCTAGCTAATGCACTCGGTCGGGATGAACCCTGAACAGATGGGGCATGAGATGAAATCTGCGCTGGAAGTGCACTAAGAGATGGTTGACTCTGCTGAGAGCCCTGATAACCCCGACTATAAGATGACCCACGATACTCTGAGCGAGCTGGCTGAGGAGGCCTGAATGATCGACCTCCGCTCTACTGGAACTGACTCCTAGACGGAGCACCACTGAAGCTACAAGAACCTCGAAGCCTCTTGGCCTCCCTCTCCTCTCTATCCTGACGGCGAGTCAACTCAATATCACGAGCAATATCAACTACATCCTCAAAGAAAATACCCAGGACTCTCTCTTGAGTCATCAGAATACGAAGGTGATTGTTAAGTCAATCCACAAACCTCTTGATCCTCTCGCTGTCAGTCGGAACCATCCACGAGGCATGACGGGCTAACTCAGAAAATCTCACCTCATACTAGGTCACAGTCATATCTCCCTGTCGAAGCCACTCGAACTTCCTACGCAGCTCCTCTCTCTGAGACCGTGGTACCCACTTCTCCAAAAAGATAGTGGAGAACTCCTGCCATGACAATGGCGCTGCACCTGCTGGCCTACGTCGCTCATATGCCTCCCACCATGTGAAGGTAGCGCAAGTGAATTGAAATGCAGTGAATGCTACCCCGCTAGACTCCAAAATCCCTGCCGTACAAAGCATACACTGACACTTGTCAAGAAATCCCTGGGCATCCTCGCCCTGAGCACCACTAAAAATTGGAAGCTGAAGCCTACTGAACCTCTCGAGACGACGCTGCTCATCATCTGGGATAACTGGGACCATAAAATCTTGAACTGGTACCACCGGCTGAGCTGGAGCTGCTCTTGGTGTCTGCAAACCCTGCGTCACCTGCTCGGGTGTGCGAGTGGCGGGGCTCTGATTGCCTCCCCCTTCCTGAGAGTAGCCGCTGTAGTGGTGGCTGAGACTACCTGGGCTAGGCCAGTGCAAACTGATAGAATTTGGGCCAAGGTCTCCTGGAGACCTGGAATAATGATGGGCACTACTGGTGCCTGCATAGGTGCTGCTGGAGCATCAACAACTGGAGTCTGTCCCTGAACTGGGGCAACTGGTGGGTCAAGAGATGCTGCCCCTATTACTCTGCCTCGACCACGATCACGGCCGTATCCACGGTCTCGAGGGGGTGGTACTAGTGGTCGTCCTCCACATCCGGTAGCACATGTTCTCGCCATCTGCGAGAGAATAGAATACAGAAGTTTAGTTCTCGGATCAACAAAGTCGCACGACAAGAATTTCAAGAATATGAAGTTTTTCCTAAGGGTTCAGCAGCTTCCCGAGGATAAGTACAGACGTCTCCGTACTGATCTGCGAGACTCTACTAAATTGGCTCATGACTCACGAGACCTAGTAACCTAGGCTCTGATACCAACTTGTCACGACCCAAACCCCGGTCGTGATGGCCGTGATGGCGTCCAACAGCTTGTTAGGCAAGCCCGACCATTCGAACTCTCTCAACCCAAAATACAAAGCCCCTTATCAGTTACATGAATTTAGAACATCAGCTAAGCAAAATTTCAATATGTGATAACAATTAAAAAAATAGTGCGGAAACCACAATAATATCAATACAGACCCTATCAGATCTGGCGTCACGAGTCAAAGCCTCTAGATATAACTGAGCAACATCCTATACATATGAAAGTCTAGATGCGGAAGTAAAAGAAACACAAGTGGAGAAATCGGGTCCTGCGGACGCCAGGCAGCTACCTCGATGACTCCGACAAATAAACTAGGCAACAGCAACAAACTCAGTTATGCCTCCGGGATCCCTATATCTGCACACAAGGTGCAGGGAGTAAAGTGAGTACTCCGACTCAGTGAGTAATAGCACTAAATAACATCTAAAGTAAGCATTCTCGTGAAAACACTACGCAGTTCTATAACCAATAGTAAAGGCTGTAACTAACAACTAAGCTGGGAAAACAGGTGAAAATCTCTCAAAGTCCGGCAAATTACCAACGCTGCTGTGGCGTGCAACCCGATCCGTACATAATACTGTTGCGGCGTGCAGCCCGATCCAATAATAATATATACTGCTGTGGCACGCAGCCCGATCCAATAATTATAGTCGACTACGCTCACTGGGGGTATGCAGACTCCGGAGGGGCTCCTACAGCCCAAGCGCTATAATACTGCAACGTGCAGCTGATCCATATACTATATCACTGAGGCGTGCAGTCCGATCTATATAATATACTACTGCAGCGTGCAATCCGATCCATATATGTACATGTATATACTGCTGCGGCGTGCAGCCTGATTCGGTGTATATCAAATACCCTCACTATGGGGTCCTTGACCCCTCTCAGTCAATGTAGACTTGGCCTCTCGGGCCCACTCAGCTAAGACAGGGTTTCCAACCCCAGGCATTCCTCATTTAGAGTGCAAATTTCTAAGACCGGTTCATATTGTGTTTTATAGTTAAGAATATGACTGAAAGTATGATTTCAACAGGTAAAGTGAGGTCAATTAGCTCAACATGCTCCCTAAGGGTTCTACAGATCGGCAAAAGGCCCCAAACATGGCAACTAGGCAAAAAATATACTGATATTAACTCGATCTCAGTCAAAAGTATAGTAGTGTCATCAATCAGGATGGACCAAGTTCGAATCCTCAACATTAACATCACCACGCTCATCATATAGTGCGTATCTCATCTCAACATAGCACTACATAGTGAAAATACCGGGTTTCAATCCTTCTGTACATCATTTATAACCATTACTCACCTCAAGCCGACCGAAATCCTAGCTCGCCTTGCGCTTCCCTCGCAAATCAACCTCCTCGTGCGTATAATCTGACCAAATCCACAAGGAATACATTATAATAAGCTAATGGGACATAACCCAATTGAAAGAACTCGAAAAACACCCAAAAAATACGAAGTTGGCAAAAATCGAGCCCCATGCCCACTTCTCCAAAAATTAGAAAATTCACATCACCGGATTCCTTATCTCGCCACGAGTCTATGCATATCAAATTTACCAAAATCGGAGTCCATTTGACCCTTCAAATTCCATTTTTAAATCACCAAATTACCAAGCACTGGCTTTACCCTCTTTTGATGAATTTCAACCAAATTTTCATGTTAAATCTATCATAATTTCATGTATTTAGGCCAAGGAACTTACCTCCAATCACACCTAGTCGAAATACCCCTTCAATTCCATCCAAGAGATCTCAAGCTTCCTTAAAAATGGAGGAAATGGACTAAGTTTCGCGGAACAAAAATGAATATTAAAACCCTTCTGATGACAGGGATTTCCGCATCTGCGGCCCTTTTTCCACATCCGCTACCACCGCATCTGCGGTCATATTCTGCTTCTGTGGAATCTCATTAAAAATCCAAAACCGCTTCTGCAGTCACCCTTCCACATCTGCGGACCCCGCATATGCGAATAACTTCCGCTTCTGCGGAAACATCTAACTCCGCCCCCTTTGCTTCTACGACTCGCCAACCGCATCTACGACCTCGCAGATGCGGTTTCCCTTCCGCATCTGTGGTTCCTTCCTTCCTCAACTAGCACCGCACCTGCACTCTTCTCCTCCGCACCTGCACAACCGCATCTGCGGTTCCTTTCCGCAGATGCGGAAATACCTGATGCCAGCCAAAACCTGCAATTTCTCAACTCCAAATTTCATCCCGTTAGCCATCCGAAATCACCCCGAGGACCCCGGGACCTCAACCAAAAGTACCAACATAACCAAAAACATCATAAAAACTTGTTCCAATTATCAAAACACATCAAACAATACTAAAACCATCAATTCGTATCGGATTCAAGCCTAAGTTTCTTCAAAACTTCCGAAACTCACATTCGATCAAAAACCCGACCAAATAACATCCGAATGACCTGAAATTTTTCACCCATATTCAAAATCAACTAACGAAGCTACAGAAACTCTTGGAATTCCATTCTGACCCTCGAATCAAAATCTCACCTTTCAACCGGAATTCGCCAAAATTTAACTTCGCCAATTCAAGCCTAATTATACACCGGACCTCCAAATCCAATTCCGATCACACTCCTAAGTCACAAATCATCCCTCATATTTAATCGAATCATCAGAATTCACATCCAAGCCCTCTAACAATATAGTCAACTTTCGATTTACTTTTCCAAAACAAGCTCCCTTCTAAGTGGCTAAGTGCCTCATTTCCAACTAAAACCAAATTCAATTCAACCTGATCAACTCAAATACTGATATTAAAACATAAAGTAAAATAATATAGGGGAAACGGGGCGGTAACTCACGTGACGACGGGCCGGGTCGTCACATAGCTTAATGATATGATATCTAGACTAATTTTGAGCTCAACATGGATTCACTTCACTAAAACTAACAGCATATTACTCATTATTTCATAATCTTCTTAAAAAATCATGTTATCTACTACTTATCGGAAAATTCTATAAACATATTTAATAAAAGGAAGCTAATAAAAAAACACAATTTTTAAACTCCAGATTTTCGAACAAAAGGGGAGAAAGCTAAGATAGTGTCGGATATTACCTAGTGTGGGGCAGTGAACGGCCCGTTGTTATCTGCTCTCTAGTTAAGAATAAATTCAAACCTTAAAACGAATGATTTGAAAAGCTTCTATTTCAGCTAAATTCAACAGAGACAGAAACATAAAGCTTGAGATATCTATTTGAATTTTTCACAGAGTTGAAGAATGAAAAAGAGTAGGAGTATGAGAGTAGCCCATTGAAGGGTGTTCTACAACCAAATCCGATGCAGAGTTAGATATGTATTTATAGGCCAAGATAAAATAGCTAGGGTTCTATAGGCGGGTAGATTTTTAATTCGAATTTCAAAAAGAAGTGTTCAAATCCGACCGTTGGAGTTGTAGTAAGGCATCACGTTATTTTTGCTTAAAGTATTTGGCTTCTTGTGTTTGCTTAAGCTTATTGTATGAGAGATATAATAACCTCTATGAAAAGGCTGAAACTGCAGCAACTTTGCATGGAAATGGCGGAACCAATTTGATTAGAGAAATAAGAGGTCTGAAATTTCGTCAAAAGGGAAGACACCCAGCTGTAAAGAAATTTTGAAACCCTAGTCTATTGTAATGGGTTAATTATTTTGGATTGGATCGATTCTGAATATGTTTATGTGGGCTGCTAAGAGAATTTGGGCTAATATAAAATTTTGGCCGAGTGGGTTTGGTCATGGGGGAATAAAGGTCTTTGGGCTGACCTTATATGGTTCTCTTAATTTGGACTTGAAAGGGTCCTTTCTTCTAGGTATTTCTTTGGGCTTCTAAATTAGACTTAAATAACTCTTTCAAATGTATTATAAAATATATTAAGTAGATTAATAATAATAATAATGATAATAATAATAACAATAGTAGTAATAGTAGTATTAATAAAATAACAATTATAATAATAATAAATGAAAATAGTACTAGAAAATAAAGTATTTGATATATTAATAATTTAGAAGCTCAAGGAAATTAATCAGAAGAAAGGAGGGACAAAACTGGATGTCAACACTTTTTTGTACGAAAACCTCAGGTATAACATCATTCCTCCCTTTGGAACATTCGTCCTCGAATGTTGACTAATGTACTTATCATTTCTGTAAGTTATGTCTTCCGAATACTTTAGTAATCTTCTTTCCATCTAGGTAAATTTCTGTGAATAAATCCAATGGCCAGAGCATTCCCCCCTTTAGGCCTCTTTCTCACACCACGATTTGTGGTCCGAATGCTTCCAATCTCGTAATTGTTTCTACCTTTTGTCATGCAACCTGTATGACTTTTTCCTTGTATGTGTGCCTATGAGATTCTTCTCTCCTTTTTCCTAAAGTTTTTAGCCAATCTCTAGGCCTTACTTTGTGAACAAATATAGCTTGACAAGATGTCCCTCTAGGCATCTATAAGTACACTGTAATTCTTTGCTCCATACCTTGTTGAACTTACGAATATTGCTATATCTTATTTCATAGACCTAGTTATCTATCCGTATGACTTTACTGCATCTAGGTAGGTCAATCTGTACCATAACTCTTACTTCGATTTATCGTTACTGAGGTCTGCTACCAAAATCCAGGTTACTCTTTTGTTGTTTATCATATGTGTATAGGCCTAAGTCTTTTAATACTTCTTCATTACTATTCATCTTAGGAATGATGGCCTAATCTCATCTCATACTTTATAGCTTTTATCCATCCATTGTTGATTCACCTTAATATTGATCTATAATCGACCACTGACAACTTAACCTTTTATGTAACACTACAGCTAGGGTTCACGCCGCATCAAGGAACACTACAACTTAACCTTTTCTTGATCCACCTGGGGAGATACTATACTTCCATAACTGTATTTCATAGCATCCCAATGTGATTCATAAAAAGTAGGTATTTTAATCGTGTGTGTCACACCTCTTTTTTCTCCACGCAACCCTATTACGTGATTGAGTTAGAAGAGTTTTTCCAATAATAGTGATGTTTTGAAAAGGGATTATTTATTATTTAGAGTCGCCACTTGGAATTGAATTTTGGTATTCTAAGTCACCTTTTATTTGAATCCCTTTTCAAAAGGAAGGTTTGACTCTTAATTTATGGTCTACGAAAATAGAAGACTGAGTAAGGAATTCTGTTGACCGTGGGGAAGGTGTAAGGCACCCCTCGAGTCCCGTGGTTCTAGCACAGTCGCTTCTATTGATTAATGTAAGGCTTAAGTAAATTTGTATTTATTCTTTTATTTTATTGATTATGACTTATTTATTACCGCTTAATTAATTAACATACTTTATTAATTGTATTTACCCAGATGCAGTACGTGTGACGACCCGGCCCGTTGTCACGTGAGTTACCGTCCCATTTTCCCCCATATTATGTTGTTCTATGTTTCAATATCAGTATTTGAGTTGATCAGATAGAATTGAATTGGTTTTAGTTGGAAATGAGGCACATAGTCTCTTTGAATGAAGCTTGTTTTGGAAAAGTCAACCGGAAGTTGACTATATAGTTAGAAGGCTCGAATGTGAATTTCGGTGATTTGGTTAGCTTCGGGGGATGATTTTTGACTTAGGAGTGCGATCGAAATTGAATTTGGAGGTCCGGTGTAGAATTAGGCTTGAATTGGCGAAGTTTGAATTTTGTCGGATTCCGGTTGTTAGGTGAGATTTTGATCCGAGGGTCGGAATGGAATTTCGAGAGTTAAAGTAGCTCCGTTAGGTGATTTTGGATATACATGCAAAATTTTAGGTCATTCGGAGGTGTTTAGGTCGGGTTTTTGATCGAATGTGCAATTCGAAAGTTTTTAAGAAACTTAGGCTTTGATTTGATGAAAATTGAGGATTTTGATGTTAACGATGGCGTTTTGATGATTCGAGCAAGTTTCAATAAGGGAATAGATCGTGTTTGTGCTTTTGGTTGAGGTCCTGAGGGCCTCGGGGTGAATTCGGGTGGTTGAACGAGAGAATTTGAAGTTGGAAGTTTTGCTGGTTTTTGTTGCAGCAGGTATTTCCGCATCTGCGGAAGGGAGACCACAGATGCGGCTTCGCGGAAGCGGAAGAAGCTCTGCAGGTGCGAAAAGGTAAGGGTTCAGCAGTTTCTGCATAAGCGGAAGTCTCGACCGCAGGAGCGGTATCGCGGGTGCGAGTTTTGGACCGCAGAAGCGGTCATGCCCCTTAAGCGAAAGTCCGCAGAAGCGGAAAGAGACCGCAGAAGCGGTAACCCAGAACCGGTTGTGTGGCCATATAAGTGATCGTGTGTCCGCAGAAGCGGATAGTTGCCTTAAGTGAAAGGTCTGCAAAAGCGGACATTGACCGCATAAGCGGAAGCCGCAAAAGCGGTATTGGATCCGCAGAAGCGAAAATCGACCTGGACAGAAGGGTTTTAATTGATATTTCATCCGCGAGCCTATGTTATTTTTCCTCCATTGTTGAGCGATTTTGGAACTTGGGAGAGCTATTTGAAGAGGGATTCAGGAGGATTGATTGGAGGTTAGTTCCTTAGCCTAAATACACGAGATTATGTTAGATTTAACACGGAAATTGGTGGAAATTCATTGAGAAGGGGGTTAAGCTAGGGCTTGAGTTTTAATATTTCAAATTGGAATTCGATAGGTTATTTGAGCTCATATTTGGGAGTTCATGGTATGTATGGACTCATGGCGAGACGAGGAATCCGGTAATTTAAGTTTTATAATTTTTCGAGAAGAGGGCCCGGGCTCGGGTTTTGCAAATTTCGAGATTCTTGATATTTTTTGATTGTTTTTGAGTGGGTGGTGTCCCCTTAGCAAATTGTAATGTATTCGCTCTGATTTTGGTTAGATTCGACGCGCGTGGAGGCCAATTTGAAGGGCAAGGGCGTCGCGAGCGAGGAATTTCACTGGTTCGAGGTGAGTAATGATTTTAAATGATGTCCTGAGGGTTTGAAACCCCGGATTTGCATAACGTAGTGTTATGTTGAGGTGAGACACGCATTGTATTACGGGCGCGGGGTCATTTACTATTGGGAATTGTGACTTGGTCCATCCCGGTTGATATTTTACCACGTATTTGATAAAGACTTGATGTTTTTCACTATGATTTGGGCTTATTGCCATACTTGGGCTTCGTGCCGACTATTTGAAATACTTTGTAAATTTCCATCATTGTTTTTCCTCACTAGTTGAAATATTACTTGAACTCTGTCCAACTGAATTATACTGTTTCATGAACTCACCTACATTTATACTCCACTTGAAATTAAAATGATATTTTTAATGTTATTTGAGCTGAGCACCATTGTTTTACTGATGCCCAAGGGGATTCTGATCATTTTCTGGACTGGTTGAGGTCGAGGGCCATATGTGAGGATAAGTTGAGTGACGTGAGAAGGCTTCCAGGCCTCGAGTGTTATGTGAGGAGGCTTTCAAGCCTCGAGTGTGATGTGTGAACGCTTTAAGGCCTTATGATATTGCGCTTGGGCTGTAGGAGCCCCTCCGAAGTCTGTACACACCCCCAGTGAGCGCAGGGTACCCAGGTGAGTTGGGAGTGGGTCCGAGAGGCCGATGATATGTTTTGTGAGTTTGGAGTGAGCCCGAGAGGCTGATGTAGGGTACCCAGTTGAGTTGGGAGTTGGCCCGAGAGGCCGATGTTGTGTTTTGTGAGTTGGGAGTGAGCCCGAGAGGCTGATGTTGTGTTTTGTGAGTTGGCAGTGAGCCCGAGAGGCTGATGTTGTGTTTTGTGAGTTGGGAGTGAGCCCGAGAGGCTAATGTTTTGTGTTTGTAAGTTGGGAGTGAGCCCGTGGGGCTGATACTGTATTTAAAATTTGATATTAAGCCCGAGGGGTAAGTTTCTGATTATTCCCTTACTTGTTGAAATTAAGTGTCTTCACTATTTTTAAAAAGAGAACCATCTGTTACTTCACAGTTTTATTGCATGACTGATTTTTACTTCTTGAGATAGAATTATTCGTGCCTTTATGAGATTTCATGATTTTAGTCATTATTTATTTTTATTACCCACTGAGTTGGAGTACTCACTTTACTCCCTACACTTCGTGTGCAGATACAGGTAATTGTTCACCCGGTAGCGGGTTTTGAGCTGATTGGAGATTTTGCCATCATACCTGAGCAAGGTGACCGTCAGCATTCGCGGCACCGTATATCTTCCTTTGATTCTAAATTCCATTTTGTATATTACTAGTCTTATAATAGTGCTTAGATTCTTTAGATGCTCGTGACTTGTGACACCCCGATTTCGGGCTGAGTTGGGCTGGTTCCCTATTTTTATCATTTCCTTCTGCATTTATGACAAGGTACACTATGGTTTGACCCATTCGTGTTAAGTAACTTAAAAGAGGTATTGTTAATCTGTTGGCTGGCCTTGTCTTCACGAGAGGCGCCATAAAGACCGGGTTGGGATTTTGGGTCGTGACAAGTTTGTATCAGAGCCTAGGTTACTAGGTCTCACGAGTCATGAGCAGGTTTAGTAGACTCTCGTGTATCGGTAAGGAGACGTCTGTATTTATCCCCGAGAGGCTGCAGAACCTTTAGGAAAACTTCACTTTCTTGGAATTCTTATCGTGCGTACTTGATTTAGCTTGAGATATAACTCTTGAAATTCCTTCCACACGTCTGTATGCGCACATGAGCGCTCGGTATTATAAGTGCCCTGGTGGCTTGTGATTCCCTGATCGAGGGGCGAGATGTGATCCCGTGAGTTAGATGTTGGGCTAGTCTGGAGGCTTGAGGCCGGATCTTGCCTATGGCTTGAGCACTGAGGTACTGATTGTGTGAGCAAGTGTTCTGAACTTATATGTTCGATATTGTCCCTATTAGCCGGAATGACAGTTGGATATCCATGTGATGAGTATGTTGGTACTGCGAGATGTATCTAGTGATCTTGGTAGTGACGAAGGAGTCTGCTGAATGATAGACGAGCTGTTAAGTGTTCGATTCCTATTGTGCTTTAATGTGTAGTCCGAGTTATGGGCGCGTGAAGAATATTTTCGTATCTCCTAATTGGAAGTTAAGTGCAATACTTGTGGCGAAATGAGTTCAAACTCAGGAAGACTAAAATGGTTGTGTTATGTTTATAATGGTGGAAGGTGTGCTGAAATACTAAAACGAGGCGAAGCAAGGGGTTATCTCCTGCGGAGTATTTTTAAGGGGTATGATTTTTATATATATTATTAAAAGATCTCATGTGTAATTGAAAGGTACGTGTTGTAATTTGAAAATTTGGGTCGCTTCAGAGAGTAGACTCCAATGATGTGGGGATGAATGCGAGGCTTGTAGAGGATTTCAGTATCTGAGGATCTGTGTTTTCATAAACTAGTAGATGATTTGAGATTAATCTCACTATAATGTTGTGGCATCATTAGAGTAGAAGTATTATAGGTTATTAAATGTGTCCTGATAGATGGCTTCGAGCCAAGTTGGGGAGGTTACTATTGATTAGTTGATTGCACGGATATGTGCTATGTTGTTTCCATTTCGAGATATGCTGGCAGATCAGTCCTGGTTGCAGAAAATAAGCCGAGGATGGCACGACTAAAGCAAAATTTTGATAAAGGTTATATGGTACTTCGTAGATGTGTGAAGACAATAAGATGTCTTGAGCTGTTGTTGATAAAGAATGCTCAGTGTGTAGAAAAGGAAGATGTTCGTTGAATTGAAATGAGATCATATCCTTCGGTGTCAGAGTGCTGATATGGCACGAGTGGTTCTGTTCGTTAAGTCAGATAATTTATAGTTGTGTAAGAGTGAATGACTCTCGAGAATGGTTTTATTGGGTTCAAGATTTTGCATGTAATCATCAGGTGTCTTAAGGTTGTATATATGGCTAGAGACTGTGTTTCCATTAGGAAGAGATCAAGACTTGTGGTATGTTACGCTAATTATGGGATTCCATGTATCAGTATCTGAGAAATAATGATAACGAATTCCAAATCGCAGTAAGTTCTTCAAGTAAGTATTCTGGAACGTGGTATTTTTGGGAAGAATTGAGAGAGTATTCGGTGGCCTATGAGTCTTAGACAGTGTGGTCTTATGTTCGAGTCTTGTGTGGTAGGCCTGGATTGAGGCATTGTGATGATACGGCAAGGTAGAAACATCAAGTGGATGATGAATAAAAAGAGAAATTTGATAGAAGGAATAACTTGATAATAGACCGAATCGGTATGGTAAAGATATGATTAATTCCTTGTATGTGTTCGAAGTA
>MU756237.1:0-38276 GCA_026770625.1 Nicotiana glauca | reverse complement strand
ATGCTCTTGGGTTTTGACGGCTTGCTCAGCTTGGTTTAGATAAAAGGATTCAGTCCTGGTAGTTTAGCTTGTACAACTGGAGTTGGCAAAGATGTTCTTGTTGGGTTTTACCATGGTTTGAAGATGAGCATATTTCTTATGGGTATGCGAAGCATGGAGTGTGTAACGATTTTTCTTCTAAATGGGATCAATGAAAGGTCTTGACTAGTTGAGTGCGTCGATGTCTGCGGCGCGGAAGGGAGATAAAAGTTCTCATGTTATCCTAGTGTGGCTTGGTATATTAGATTTTGCATGTGATGTTGAGCTGTAGACTGGTTGTCGCAATGTGGGTTGTTCTAGACTATTGTGCTATGGGCTATGTCGGAAATGCCATCGGTTGCGTGGCGAGGTGCATCAGATTATGATATAGCAGAGTGGTTGGTATTCCAAAGATCAGCGGATGGCTGGGAAGGACTGCTTTCCTTAATTGGGCCTTTGTGACGGATGTCAGTATAGAGGTTTCTACCATTGATTCAGTTCCGGTATTAAGGGACCCTTTTTCAAATGCGTTTCTTGTGGCCGGGCATGTCATCGGGCAAGATTGTGGATTTTGGTATTGATTTGGTGTCGGGCACCGTATTGTACAACACCGGTATGAGTTATAGTAGTGGAAGAAGCAGCTTCAGGCTTCT
Organism: Nicotiana glauca; assembly: GCA_026770625.1. NCBI lineage: Eukaryota > Viridiplantae > Streptophyta > Magnoliopsida > Solanales > Solanaceae > Nicotiana > Nicotiana glauca. Next base: position 37,605 of record MU756237.1, on the reverse strand, counting down.
AAAAGAAATATTTAGTCTAAAATAGCATAGAATTTGGATTTGGTCAAAGATTAGGTGTTCACAGCATGCCCCTCTTTGCTTGGAAACATGAAGAGTTTTCAGGCAAAGAAAAATGAACAAGGTGATTGATTTTTGACATCACTATTATTTTTAAAAAAAAAGAACAGAAGATAAGAAAAAGATGCGACCGAGCCTTTGTTTTAGGCAACCTACATATCCCGGGTTATAAGGGAATCAGGTCACGTGTAGTTCAAGTAGAAAAAGAGTGATGGAGTATGCTTAGATGGAGAGTCGTGTGAAGTTCCGTCGAGGTTCCGATCCGCGGTTCCTACTATTACATCAAGATAAAAAGAAAATTACATATTCTTGGTATCTAAGAGTTACAAAAATCCTATCTAAATGCCATACAAGTCTTGTCTTGATTCTTGACTTGCTTCTCCCATAGACTTTAGACTAAAACATGATGCTCTCGATGCAACTGACTATGAAATATTCTCGCAGGCTTGTTACATGATCAGATGATGGGAAGAAAGATCTTGACCATATGTCTCTACATGCATTACGCCAAAACTGGTTGCGGTTGGTATTGAGATAAAACGTTCCACTTTCTCTTGAAAGAACTGAAATCTTATCTTTGCACATCAAATCCGTGCTTTGCAGAAAAACCTACAAGCAAACGCAAACAAACAAAACGAACAAACGTTTTCTGCCCCAGTTTGCACTAGGAAATTTTTGTGAGTTATTGAAAATACATGAAACTATATTTGCTATTGCAGAATAAAGAACTAAAATTGGCGTACCCTGTGTTAACAAGAAGGAATGCAACCAGGGGATGTAGTACCCCGTGTTGATGATAAGATAAGGCTCATGGCACTCTACAATTCTACTAGGGGATGTTGTACCCTATGTAAGAAGAAAGTAATGAAACCAAGGGATGTATTACCCTGTGTTGGCAACAAAATGAGGCTTGTGGCACACTGAAATGCAACTAAGGGATGTCGTACCCTATGTTGGCAGAAAATAATGCAACCAGGGGATGTAGTACCTTGTGTTGGCAACAAAATGAGGCTCGTGGCACTCTGAAATACAACTAGGGGATGTCGTACCCTATGTTAGCAAAAAATAATGCAACCAGGGGATGTAGTACCCTATATTGGCAGAAAATAATGCGACCACGGGATGTAGTACCATGTGTTGGCAATAAGATGAGGCTCGTGGCACTCTAAAATGCTACTAGGGGATGTCGTACCCTATGTAGAAAATAATGCAACCAGGGGATGTAGTACCCTATGTTGGCAGAAAATAATGCAACCAGGGGATGTAGTACCCTATGTTGACAGAAAATAATGCAACCAGGGGATGTAGTACCCTGTGTTGGCAACAAAATGAGGCTCGTGGCACTCTGAAATGCTACTAGGGGATGTCATACCCTATGTAGAAAATAATGCAACCAGGGGATGTAGTCCCCTGTGTTTGCAACAAAATGAGCCTCGTGGCACTCTGAAATACTACTAGGGGATGTCGTACCCTATGTAGAAAATAAAAATGCAACCAAGGGATGTAGTACCAGGTGTTGGCAATAAAATGAGGCTCGTGGCTCTCTGAAATGCTACTAGGGGATGTCGTACCCTATGTAGAAAATAAAAATACAACCAGGGGATGTAGTACCCTATGTTGGCAATAAAATGAGGCTCGTGGCAATCTCAAATGCAACTGGGGAATGGCGTAATCTATGTTGGCAGAAAATAATGCAGCCACGGGATGTAGTACCCTGTGTTGGCAATAAAATGAGGTCGTGGCTCTCTGAAATGCTACTAGGAGATGTCGTACCCTATGTTGAAAATAATGCAACCAGGGGATATAGTACCCTATGTTGGCAAAAAATAATGCAACCAAGGGATGCAGTACCTTGTGTTGGCGACAAAATGAGGCTCGTGGCTCTCTAAAATGCTTTTAGGGGATGTCGTACCCTATGTAGAAAATAAAAAAGCAACCAGGGGATGTAGTACCCTGTGTTGGCAATAAAATGAGGCTCTTGGCTATCTGAAATGCTACTAGGGGATGTCGTACGCTATGTAGAAAAATGTAACCAGGGGATGTAGTACCCTGTGTTGGCAATAAGATGAGGCCCGTGGCTCTCTGAAATGCTACTAGGGGATGTCGTACCCTATATAGAAAATAAAAAAGAAACCAGGGGATGTATTACCCTGTGTTGGCAATAAAATAAGGCTCGTGGCTCTCTGAAATGCTACTAGGGGATGTCGTACCCTATGTAGAAAATAAAAATACAACTAGGGGATGCAGTAACCTGTGTTGGCAACAAAATGAGGCAAGGGGATGTTATACCCTGTATTGAAGATAGGGTATTGAATACATATAATGAAACTAAAAATGGCATGTTTACATGTATTTTGGAAAAAATCAAGGATTTGAGAACTTCACTTGGTGGCATTCGTGTTTTCACAAACTATTTCTTAAAATTGTTCTGTTCCTGTTCTGAACAAAGACAGATTTTTTAGTTTTTAAAATGGAGGTCAGTTTGTGGCCTTGATTATTTCAATCTCTTGCTCTCGGCTCATCTTCTTTAATAATTTCAACTGCAACTGATTATTTTCCAAACACCAACTGCATTTCTGACTCTACAGAACCTTTAGCTTTTCCAAACATTGACATGACGATACTTAACCCTTTTCAAATTTATGTTGCCTTTGTGAGCATTTCGCTTTTGACCTCTTTCAAAGTTTTCCATTTCATAGCATTGGTCAATCATGGCCAGTCAGGGTTGATTTGATGCCCTTGTCGAGGCTGAGCACCTTTTGAATATATCAACTTGCGTCAAACGAGAACCCTGTAAATCGGTCTTGCCATATTTTCTTTTCCTTAGTTTTGGAATAAAGTTAGACCGAAAGGGATTCAAAGAAAAAAAACAATGCAATAGAGAATGAGTTTAAAACAAGAGGTGTCCCTTTCGGGGAACAGAAATACAGACTTATCTGGGAGTACATGCAGACTTCAATCAACATGACATGCCTTTTGGACTGGATGCCTGATCTGTGTAAACCGTCCGATTCTCAGAAACGCATCACAATGTTCGACTTGAAAGAGGGAAACCTTGATCATGATTGTGTTGATGCTATGCCTGTATGGATCCTCTTTTCGATCAACAGTGCCCTTTGCGGGTTTTCACTAGCTAATCTCTCTCATATCTCTTCTCACCATCGTCTTATAGTGTCCTTTGCGGGTTTTCACTAACAAGACTCTCTCATTTTTATTTTCTCTACTCACCATCGTCCTACAGTGCCCATGAGGATTTTCACAAATAGGGCTCCCTCATTTTATTTCTCTCATCTGGTTACATCTGATCCAAGTAACATATCCTCCAATTCTTGAACACTCTCGCCGATTGATCGGAAGGACTTGAAAGGATTTGGGTAAAAAGAATTTGGATTGAATTATAACTTTGGAATCTTTCAGGCAGAACCATTACTGAAACATTATAACATCTACCCCAGTTTCACTTTATGGGATATTTGGATTTTATTTTAATACGACTGAATCTCAGAGAGAGGTTGCCTACTTATCTTTTCGGAATCAAGTCGAATGTAGTTCATGGACTTTATTTTTTATTTTCTTTTGTTTTTCTATTTTGTTTTGTTTTCTTTTGCTTTTTTTTTCTTTTCTCCTTTTTTTCTTTTCTTTGTCATTTTTTTAATAATAACTTTTAGATTCCAAAGAGGGTAATCAAAGAGATGGAACTAGCTCAAAGAGTTTTCAAAAGGGTTAATAGTGTTGGTGTAGAGAGAAAGAAAGCCTCCGTCATGCCAATCAGAGAATGTTAACACCAAGTAATGAGTTAAACATAATAACTTTTGACTGCATCTGCGTTGACTGTTGTCTCGGAGATATTTCCTTTGATGTTTCCCAAATACAATGCTCAGTTTGGAAATACTCTTGTTACAATGTATGGACCTTTACAATTTGGAGCAAATTTTTCCTTAGCTTCTTCATGGTGCGGGAGAATTTGTCTCAAGACAAGTTGCCCAACTTCAAATTTCTTGGGACATACTTTCTTGTTGTAAACATGGGATATTCTTTGTTGTACAACTTCCCATGGTAGCCTCCGGTCAATCATATTCCATTAACCAAAGACAATATTTCAATCGGGTCTTGACTCAATCTTAATCATCAATCTCGGCTTCAACAATGATCCAAAGAGAGGAAATCTCATTTTTGTTTCAATACTTTATATATTTTCTTACAAGCCTTATCTTCAACACATTATGCTTTCCGGTTCATTATTTCGAAATCTGACAGCATTTTAGGATCTGGACATGAAGTCTGCAAGCATGTCATGTTATTAAAATCTGCATTTACAGAACTCAAAAGTGTCACGACCCAACTCCCAAACCCGATCGCGATGGCGCCTCTCGTGAAGACAAGGCTAGCCAACAGACATCAATACCTCTTTAATACTTACTTAGCATAAATAAGTCTAAAACATTAGTAAAATTATCATATGTACGGAGGAAAAATAACAAAACAGGGAATCATCCCAATACAGCCCGACCAGGGTGTCACAAGTCACGAGCATCTAGAAGGATTTTTAAGTCAACTACAAGGCATGTAATACATGGATTAAAAATTTAGAATCAAAAGAAGAAATCTGGTGCTGCGAACGCTGGCGGTCACCTTGCTCGGCTACAATAGCAAAATCCTCAACCAGCTCAAACCCGTTACCGGGTAAACCAGTACCTGCATTTGTACGCGAGGTGCAGGGAGTAAAGTGAGTGCTCCAACTCAGTGAGTAGTAAAAGTAAATAATAACTGAGCAGCAAGAAAACACGTATAACAGATCATCATGCTATATAGAAACAGTGTAAAACTCCTTTAGAAATCAGTGAAACTGTGAAATCTTTGGAAAATATCTTGGCTCAGTATAACCTCTTTTGAAAATGATCTTTTCAACAGTTGCAAAAATAATCTCAAACAATTAGTACCGCTATACACAGAACCTCGCCCCTCGGGCCTTATTCTCGTTCATGGTCATCCATTGTTACCTGATCGCACGGTGTTATTCCTGGTCAGTCATTTTTACCTGACCAAACGCATAATACAGTGTCATTGTTACCACTGTCTGAAAGTTATCCTCTTTAGGAGTGATCAGATAATACCATAAAAGCAGACAGATATCTCAAGAAATATCACAAACAACAAATAATGAACAAATACATGAATGCAATGCAATGCATATGATGGTACATTCCAGTACCCACTGCGGCATGCAGCCTAAGCCATCCATATTTATTTATCGTTGACCTCACTGGGGGTCTGTACAGACTCCAGAGGGGCTCCTACAACCCAAGCGCAATATCAAGCCATCTCGTGGCATCAATTAATTCCTGGTCAGTCATTGTTACCTGACCGGCCAGTCATTGTTGCCTGACCAATTTAAATCATACGGTGTCATTGTTACCATGTTTTCAAGCCACATCATACAGTGTCATTGTTACTACTGTTTCAAAATCACTGCTGTGGCGTGCAGTCCGGTCCATGCTCAGTCTAGAAATCATCATAAGCCCCTTGGGCATTTATAAAAAAGTAGTTCTCAGCCCGAATTATAATTTAAAATATCATTTGATTTTTCAAAACTTAGGAGTATGGCTGAGTTTGCAAAATAGTATTTAAAACCTTGGACTGAAACTAAATGATATGCAAAATATGCTAAAATAGTAATATCAATCCCCGAAGGGTTCTACAGGTCGACACAAGGCCCCACACATGGCAATAAGCCCAATTAGCATAGTATGTGTCTCAATCACCAATATAGAAGAAATATCACTCGGGATGGACCAAGTCACGATCCCTAATAGAAAATGACCCCGCACTCATCATAGAATGCATGTCCTGCCTCTATATAGCACCACGACGTGGAATCCGGGGTTTCAAACCCTCAGGATATCATTTACAAGCATTACTCACCTCGAACCGGCAAAATCTCTAGCTCGCAATGCCTTTGCCCCTCAAATTGGCCTCCACACGCGACGAATCTATCCAAAAATAGAGCGGATACATCACAATATGCTAAGGGAACAATATCCAATCGAAAACAATCGAAAAATAGCAAAAATATCGAAACAAACAAAACTCGAGCCTCGGGCCAACTTCTCAAAAAATTATAAAATTCACATCACCGGATTCCTCGTCTCACCACGAGTTCATACGTATAAAATTTACCAAAATCGGAGCTCAAATGCCCCCTCAAATCCCAAATTTTTATTTCGAAAGTCAAGCCCTAGTTCTTCCAATTTTACTCAAATTTCTATGAATTTATAGATTGATTCTTCAATAAAATGATGTTTCTAGGCCATAGGACTCACCTCCAATCAATTGTGACGACCCGACCCATCGTCTCATGTGTTACCGCTCCCTTTCCCCCATTTTATGCTTCTTTATGGTTCGTTATCAGTATGTGGTGTGTTAGAGTTGATTTGGATTGGTTTTGATAAAAAATGAAATACTTAGTCTCTTTAAGGAAGGCTTAAGTTGGAAAAGTCAATCGGATGTTGACTTATGAGTTATAGGGCTCGGATGTGATTTTCGGTGATTCGGTTAGCTTCGGGAGGTAATTTGTGACTTAGGAGCGCGATCGGAATTGATTTTGGAGGTCCGGTGTAGAATTAGGCTTGAATTGGCGAAGTTAGTATTTTGGTGATTTCCGGTTGATAGGTGATATTTTGATCCGAGGGTCCGAATGGAAATCCGAGAGTTGCTGTAGCTTCGATATGTGATGTGTGTGCAAAATTTCAGGTTATTCAAACGTCTTTTGGTTGGGTTTTTGATCGAATGCGTGTTTCGGAAGTATTTGAAAAAACTTAGGCTTGAATTCGATGTGATTTGATGGTTTTGGCGTTGTTTGAGGCGTTTTGATGATTGGAACAAATTTGTATGATGTTTTAGGAGGTGTTGGTATTTTTGGTTAAGGTCCTGGGGGCCTCGGGGTTATTTCGGATGGCTAACGGGAGGTTTTCCGGACTTTGGCTGCTGCAGAAAATTGCAAGTCAGTGCTATAGGATTTTTCTCTATGCGATCGTAGGAGAGGGGATGCGATCGCATAGAAGGATTTCGAGGGGTTGTTTGGTTGTTCTATGCAATCACATAGGGAGTCATGCGATCGCACAATGTAAACTTGATCCGGAATTTTTAGTAGAACATTGTTCTATGCGATCGCATGAGTTGGTGTGCGATCGCATAGGGTTAAATTTGGAACTAGAATTTTGTTCTATGCAATCGCATAGGGTTAGCTACAGTGGCCGGGATTATTGTTCTCTGCGATTGCAGGAGCTCTAACACGATCGCATAGTGTTAGCTACAGTACCCGGATATAATGTTAAAAAAGTTTCATCCGCGATTTTGGGCCATTTTTCCTCCATTGTTGAGCGACCTTGAGAGCATTGGGCGTGGATTTTGAGCGTTTTGACTGGGAATCGATTGGAGGTAAGTCCCTTGGCCTAATTATTCAAGTTTATGGTAGAATTAACATGTAAATTGGTGGAAATTCATAAAAAATGGGGTAAGTTAGGGCTTGAGAAATTATAAGTTAAAAATGGAATTTGGAGGGTCAAATGGACTTCGATTTTGGTAAATTTGATATGTATAGACTCGTGGTGAGATGAGGAATCCGGTAATGTGAGTTTTGTAATTTTTCGAGAAGTGGGCCCGGTGCTCGGGTTTTGCTAGTTTCGAGATTTTTGCTATATTTCGATTGTTTTCGATTGGTTATTATTCCCTTAGGATATTGTGATGTATTCACTCTGATTTTGGTTAGACTCGACGCGCGTGGAGGACGATTTGAGGGGCAAAGTCATCGCAAGCTAGGGATTTCGCCGGTTCGAGGTGAGTAACACTTGTAAATGGTATCCTAATGGTTTGAAACCCCGGATTTGCACATCATAGTGTTGTATTGAGGTGACTTGCACGCCGAATAGCGAGCGTGGGGTAGAGCACCATTGGGGATAGTGACTTGGTCCGTCCCGATTTATTTAATTACTACGTATGTGACTGAAACTACTTGTTATCATCATGAATTGGGCTGATTGCCATGTTTTGGGCTTTGTGCCGATTATTTGAATCTTTCAGGGATCGATATCACTATTTTTGCATTACTTTCCATGTTATTTGATATCGGTCCAAGTTTTTTATACTATTTTGCAAATTCAACCATTTTTCATTATTTAAAAACTTAAATGATATTTTACTAATGTTTTGAGCTGAGAACTATGATTTTAATAGTGCCCAAGTGGCTTATGTGCATTTCTGGACTGAGCATGGATCGGGATGCGCGCCATAGCAGTGTTATGGTGATTTCTTGATATATGGATGGCTCGGGCTGCACGCCGCAGCGGTGTTACATTGATATTGTGCTTGGGCTGTAAGAGCCCCTCTGGAGTCTGAACCCCCACAGCGAGCGCGGGTACCAAATGGATCGGGCTGCACGCCGCAACGGTCATATGCATTGCATTGCATTTGTGCATTGGTTCCTATTTGTACTACGTGTCATGACATTCACCACTCTCATTTCATTGGCAACCATGCTACTTTTTGCACTGTCTACCGGATACCCTGGTGTTAGTTGTTAGTGGAGTGTTGTGTCCGAGAAGCTGACTTATGTGCTGACTCGCACTATATGTTTCGCATTCATTTGCTTAACTGTTGAAAAAGATATTTTCAAAGAGGTTTTAACCGAGCCCAGGTAGTTTCTAAAGGATTTCACGATTTTACTGTTTTCTCAAAGGGTTGCACTGTTATGTAGAGCATGATGGAGTGTCTTACGTGATTTCTTGCTGCTCAGTTATTATTTACTCTCATTACTCACTGAGTTGGAGTACTCACTTTACTCCCTGCATCTCGCATACAGTTGCAGGTATTTGTTACCCGGTAGCGGGTTAGAGCTGATTGAGGATTTTGTTATCGTAGTTGAGCAAGGTGACCGCCGGCGTTCGCAGCACCGGTCTTCATCTTTTGATTCTAATCTTTATTCTATGTATTATTGGCCCTGTAGTTGTGTTCAAACTTCTCTAGATGCTCGTAACTTGTGACACCCCGGTCGGGCTGTGTTGGGTTGTAGATATTGATTATTATTGTCGTTAAGTTATATTTATCTATTCATTTATGTTTAATAATTTTGAAAGAGGCATCGTTGTTTTATTGATTGGCCTTGTCTTCACGAGAGGCGCCATCACGATCGGGTTGGGAAATTGGGTCGTGACAAGTTGGTATCAGAGCCTAGGTTACTAGGTCTCACGAGTCATGAGCAGGTATCGTAGAGTCTTGCGGATCAGTACGTAGAGGTCTATATTTATCCTCGGGAGGCTGCAGAATCTTTAGTAAAAACTTCACTTTCTTGGAATTCTTATCATGCGTACTTGATTTAGCTTGAGATATAACTCTTGAAATTCCTTCCATACGTCTGTATGCGCACACGAGCGCTCTGTATTATATGTGCCTTGATGGTCTATGAATCCCCAATCAAGGGGCAAGATATGATCTCCGTGAGTTTGATGTTGGGCCAGTCTGGAGGACTTAAGGCCGGATCTTTGCCTATGGCTTGAGCATCGAGGTGCTGATTGTGTGAGCAAGTGTTTTGAACTTATATGTTCGGTATTGTCCCTATTAGCCGGAATGGCAGTTTGGTATTCATGTGATGAATATGTTAGTACTGCGAGATGTATCTATATGACTTGGTAATGACGAAGAAGTCTACTAGATAATAGATGAATTGTTAAGTGATTCGATTCCTATTGTTATTTGACGTGTAGACCGAATATGGGCGCGTGAAGAATATTTTTGTGTCTCCTAGTTGGGGAGTGAAGTGCATTACATGTGGCGGAATGAGTTCAGACCTAGGAATACTAAATGACTGTGTAACATATATGATGGTGGAAGGCATGGTGAAATACTAAATTGAGCGAAGCAGGTGGGATATCCTGTGGAGTGTTCTTAAGTGGTATGATCCTTATGTGTATGTTAGAAGATCTCATGTGTAATTGAAGGGTACGTGTTGAAATTTGAAAATTCGGGTTGCTTAAGAGAGTGGACCAAACTGATGTGGGGATGAATACGAGATTTGTAGAGGATTACGGTACTAGATGATCGGTGTTTTCACAAACTTGTAGACGACTTGAGTTTAATTTGACTATGATACTGTGGCATCATTAGAGTAAAAGTATTATGGGTCATTGAGTGTGTCCTGATATATTGCTTCGAGCCAAGTTGGGGAGGTTGCTGTTGATTAGCTGATTGTACGGTTATGTGCTATGTTGGTTCCTTTTCGAGGTACGCTGGCGAATCAGTTCTGGTTGTAGAAATTGAGCCGAGGATGGCACAAGTGAAGAAAATTTTTGACAACGGTTATATGGTGCTTCGTAGATGTGTGGAAATAATAGGATGTCTTGAGCTGTTGATGATAAAGAATGCTCAGTGTATAGATAAGGAAGATGTTTGTTTGTATTGGAATGAGATCATATCCTGCGGTGTCAGAGTGCTAATAAGGCACGAGTGGTTCTGTTCATTGAGTAAGGTAATTTGCAGTTTGAATAAGAGTGAATGACTTTAAAGAACGATTCTAATGTGTTCAAGATTTTACATGTAACGATCAGGTGTTTTAAGGTTGTGTATGTGGTTAGAGACTGTGTTTTCATTGGAAAATATCAAGACTTGTGGTATTTTTATGTTAATTATGGGATTTTATGCATCAGTTTCAAGAAAATAAAGGTAACGGAGTTGGATTCACAGGAAGTTCTTCCTAGTAGGTTATTTTGGGAATGTGGTGTTCCTGGGAATATTTGAGAGAGTATTCAGTGGCTTGTGGGTCTAAGACAGTGTGGTCTTGTGCTTGGGTCTCGTGTAGTGAGCTTGAGTTGAGGAACTGTGGTGCTACAGCAAGAGGGAATATCAAGTTGAAAATGAATTATAAGGAAACCTAGATAAATGAAGTAGCTTGTTAGTAGACCGAATCGGTATGGTAAGGTTATGATTAATTCTTTGTGTGTGTTCGAGGCAATGAGCCCTTACAGGTATTGTGCGGCAAAGCTTTTGAGTTCGGACAACTTGCTTAGCTTTGTTTGGATAGAAGGATTCAGTCCTGACAGTTTAGCTTGTACAAATGGAATGGGCAGAGATATTCTTGTTGGTTTTTACTGTGGTTTGGAGATGAATATATTTTCTATGGGTATGCGAAGCATGGAATGTATAATGATTCTTCTTCTAGATGGGATTGACGGAAGGTCTTTGCTAAATGAGTTGCAGTTCAGTTCTAAAATATGAGTTCATAAAATTCTTAGGCAACGGGTAGCCTCAGGTAATCAAGGAAATGGTACTGCTGATCGGAAGTGATTTGGCGAGATTAAATGTCTTGGAAAAAGGGGTAATGTGAATTGACCGACGATACTGTGTTAGTATTGTGGTGCTTTCTGGCTAGATCAACTGCTGATAATTGAGTTTGTTTGATGGCACAGGGGAATTTTAAAATATCTTTCGTGGAATGATTGGGTACTCGACATGTAATATGTATTCATACTGCGAAATTTGGGATCAAGCACAGTGATTCGTGTGCTATATGGAGTTGGGGACTGGGAGTTCTCAGGTTCAGACTGTGTAGCGGTTGTGGATCATGTGTATTGGTACCGTTAGCGGCTATTGGGATTTGGAAGCCCGAGTGGATCTTTCTTTGCTTGGTATATTAGATTTTGGATATGATATTGGGGTGTAGACTGGTTGTCTCAGTGTTGGGTTATTCTAGACTATTGTGCTATGGGTTATGTCGAAAAATGCCACAGGTTGTGTGGCGAGGTGCATCGGATTATATTCTAGCAGAGTGGTTTGTATTCCGAAGACCAGCGAACGGCTGGGAAGGATTGCTTTTCTTAATTAGGCCTTCGTGGTGGATGTCGGAGGTTTCTACCATTGATTCAGTAGATTGGTTGTCTCAGTGTTGGGTTATTCTAGACTATTGTGCTATGGGTTATGTCGAAAAATGCCTCAGGTTGCATGGCGAGGTGCATCGGATTATGTTCCCGCAGAGTGGTTTGTATTCCAAAGACCAACGAACGGCTGGGAAGGATTGCTTTTCTTAATTGGGCCTTCGTGGCGGATGTCGATGCAGAGGTTTCTTCCATTGATTCAGTTCCAGTATTGAGGGACTTTTTCCGATGCATTTTTACTGGCCGGGCATGTCGCCATGCGAGATTGTGGATTTCGATATTTATTTGGTGTCGGGCACCGTATCGTACGGTTCCGGCAGGAGTTATAGTAGTGGGAGGAGCAGCTTCAGGCTTCTTGGTATTGAGTTCGTTGGCAGTCCAATGTGGCTACGTATTTAGCTTGAGTTAGCTTGGTTAGTCCCGAGTTGTATTGTTGAGGGATAGGCTGATCCGATCGTATTGAGCTTGTTAGTGATCTAAGGAGATCTATGAGTTGCTTTTCTGTGTTGTGAGACGTTATGATTTGTTAGATATGGGCACATGTGGTGCGGTTCTATTAAGGATTCAGAAAGGAAGTCGAGCGAGAAGAGTAATTGAGTGTTGCTTGGTGTATGGCATATTGGTTATGGCCTATCGGGTTGTATGTCGCGTGTTATTTGTTTCACCATGGGTGTAATGAATTGCTTTGATTCCAGATATCAAATTGTGCGCGGCTGTCGATTTTGAGCATAGTGACTGGAGGTGTTCGTGTGTAACAGTGTTTGGATAGGATCGCGCATTGTAGCGAGGCTACGTGGAGATATGACCTTTCGGGGTAGATTTATGTGTTCTATTCTATGACGTGAGGCGGGGTATCAGCCTTGAATTGTGATGGTACTGATGAGCTTGAGGTACAGGTCTTTTGTTTGAGTCATTTGTCATGATTTGAGTATGTTTAGACCGTTTCTTATTGGTGCGTGTATTATGCAAGTTGTGGCTTAGGCCTGTATTGAGGTGTCATACCACCAGAGTGGTGTGTTGGATTCGAGGTGTTCATTAGAGTCATTAATGAATACGAACAGATTTGATTTAAGTTTGTTGGAAGGATAATATTGAGGTTCGGCTCGAAATCTGCTATGGTATTAGTCTAAAAGCAAGTGGCTTCATGAATGGTTGATCTGAGAAATGGTTACGATTTATTGCGTGTTTCATTTATCGTTGGCAGTATATGAAAGTATTGGAATATGGACTTAGTTGATAAGAGGTTTTCTACCGGTATCCGGGTGTTGTGGGCAACTGCTGTGAATAAAAGTTATCGTTTCGAGTGTTGAGCTATATAGTATATCATGTGATTGAGGGTTATTACAGCTGCTTCAGGCTTATTCTAAGTATAGATGTGAGGTTCTGATCTTGTGTATGATTTCGGAAAGTGCAATGCGGTCCTATGGTTTATGGTTTAGACGGACCATGAAATTTTAGCTATATTGCGTTATCGGACCTATGCGAGATAGGGTGACGAGGGATCACCCCGGGTATATGCTTGGTAAGGTCATTCAGCTATTGGGTTGCTTCTAGTACAACTCTGGATACGCTCGAGGATGAGCGTTTTCTTAAGTTGGGGAGGATGTGACGACTCGACCCGTCGTATCATGTGTTACTACTCCGTTTCCCCCATTTTATGCTTCTTCATTTTTCGTTACCGGTATGTGGTGTGTTAGAGTTGATTTGGATTAGTTTTGATAAGAAATGAGATACTCAGTCTCTTTAAGGAAGGCTTAAGTTGGAAAAGTCAACAGGATGTTAACTTATGAGTTATAGGGATCGGATGTGATTTTTGGTGATTCGGTTAGCTTCGGGAGGTGATTTGTGACTTAGAAGTGCGATCGGAATTGATTTTGGAGGTCCGGTGTAGAATTAGGCTTGAATTGGCGAAGTTAGTATTTTGGCGATTTCCGATTGATAGGTGAGATTTTGATCCGAGGTCGGAATGGAATTCCGAGAGTTGCTGTAGCTTCGATATGTGATTTGTGATGGGTGTGCAAAATTTCATGTCATATGGACGTCGTTTGGTTGGGTTTTTGATCGAATGCGTGTTTCAGAAGTATTTGGAAAAACTTATGCTTGAATTCGATGTGATTTGATGGTTTTGGCGTTGTTTGAGGCGTTTTGATGATTGGAACAAGTTTTTATGATGTTTTAGGAGGTGTTGGTATTTTTGGTTGAGGTTCCGGGGGCTTCGGGGTGATTTTGGATGGCTAACGAGAGGTTTTTCGGACTTTGGCTGCTGCAGAAAATTACAGGTCAGTGCTATAGGATTTTGCTCTATGCGATCGCAGGAGAGGGGATGCAATCACATAGAAGGATTTCGAGGGGTTGTTTGGTTGTTCTATGCGATCGCATAGGGATTCATGCAATCGCACAGTGTAAATTTGATCCGGAACTTTTAGTAGAAAATTGTTCTATGCGATCGCAGGAGTTGGTGTGCGATCGCATAGGGTTAAATTTGGAGCTTGAATTTTGTTCTATGCAATTGCATAGGGTTAGCTACAGTGCCCGGGAATTTTGTTCTATGCGATCGCATAGTGTTACCTACAGTACCCGGACAGAATGTTAAAAATATTTCATCCGCAATTTTGGGCCATTTTTCCTCCATTGTTGAGCGACCTTGAGAGCATTGAGCAAGGATTTTGAGAGTTTTGACTTGGAATCGATTGGAGGTAAGTCTGTTGGCCTAATTATTCAAGTTTATGGTAGAATTAACATGTAAATTGGTGGAAATTCATCAAAAATGGGGTAAGTTAGGGCTTGAGAAATTATAAGTTAAAAATGGAATTTGAAAGGTCAAATGGACTCCGATTTTGGTAAATTTGATATGTATAGACTCGTGGCAAGATGAGGAATCCGGTAATGTAAGTTTTGTAATTTTTCGAGAAGTGGGCCCGGGGCTCGGGTTTTGCTAGTTTCGAGATTTTTGCTATATTTTGATTGTTTTTGAATGGGTATTGTTCCTTTAGCATATTGTGATGTATTCGCTCTGATTTTGGTTAGAATCGACGCGCGTGGAGGCCGATTTGAGGGGCAAAGGCGTCGCAAGCTAGGGATTTCGCTGGTTCGAGGTGAGTAATACTTGTAAATGGTATCCTCAGGGTTTGAAACCCCGGATTTGCACATTGTAGTCCTGTATTGAGGTGACTTGCACGCCGAATAGCGAGCGTGGGGTAGAGCACCATTTGGGATTGTTACTTGGTCAGTCCCGATTGATTAAATTACTACGTATGTGACTGAAACTACTTGTTATCATCATGATTTGGGCTGATTGCCATGTTCTAGGCTTCGTGCCGATTATTTGAATCCTTCAGGGATTGATATCACTGTTTTTGCATTACTTTGCATGTTATTTGGTCTCGTTCTAGGGTTTTAATATTGTTTTGCAAATCCAGCCATTTTTCATGATTTGAAAACTTAAATGATATTTTACTAACGTTTTGAGCTGAGAACTATGATTTTAATAGTGCCCAAGTGGCTTATGTGCATTTCTGGACTGAGCATGGATCGTGCTGCGCGCCGTAGCAGTGTTATGTTGATTTCTGGATATATGGATGGCTCGGGCTGCACGACGCAGCGGTGTTACATTGATATTGCGCTTGGGCTGTAGGAGCCCCTCCGGAGTTTGAGCCCCCATAGTGAGCGCGGGTACCCAAATGGATCGAGTTGCACGCCGCAGCGGTCATATGCATTGCATTGCATTCATGCATCGGTTCCTATTTGTACTACGTGTCATGACATTCAGCACTCTCATTTCATTGGCAACCATGCTACTTCTTGCACTGTCTACTGGATACCCTGGTGTTAGTTGTTAGTGGAGTGCTGTGCTCGAGGGGCTGACTTATCTACTGACTCGCACTATCTATTTCGCATTCATTTGCTTAATTGTTGGAAAAGATATTTTCAAAGAGGTTTTAACCGAGCCCAGTATTTTCTAAAGGATTTCACGGTTTTACTGTTTTCTCAAAGGGTTTCACTGTTCTGTATAGCATGATGGAGTGTCTTACGTAATTTCTTGCTGCTCAGTTATTATTTACTCTCATTACTCACTGAGTTGGAGTACTCACTTTACTCCCTGCATCTCGTGTGCAGTTGCAAGTATTTGTTACCCAGTAACGAGTTAGAGCTGATTGAGGATTTTGTTATCGTAGTTGAGCAAAGTGACCGCCGACGTTCGCGGCACCGAACTTCATCTTTTGATTCTCAACTTTATTCTATGTATTATTGGCCCTGTAGTCGTGTTCAGACTTCTCTAGATGCTCGTGACTTGTGACACCTCGGTCGGGCTGTGTTGGGTTGTAGATATCGATTATTATTGTCATTAAGTTGTATTTATCTATTCATTTATGTTTAATAATTTTGAAAGAGGCGTCGTTGTTCTGTTGGCTGGCCTTGTCTTCACGAGAGGCGCCATCACGATCGGGTTTGAAAATTGGGTCGTGACATCAATCCTCCTCGAAACACTCTTCAATTACTCCCAAAAAGCTCTCAAGATGCTCAACAATGGAGGAAATTAACTTGGACTCGCGGATGAAATGTTCCATAAAAACCCTTATGCCAGGCCTATTTTTCCTCTATGCGAACGCGAGGGTCCTCCCGCGTTCGCGGTGAACAAATCTTGTCTCTGCTAAAAATACCCTTCGCGAACGCGGTTGCATCCACGCGAACGCGAAGGTCTGGAACTCAATCTTATGCTAATGAGTACATCACCACGTGAATGCGAAGGGCAACAGCCCTGGAACCAAACTCCTTATACGTGAACGCTTCCCCCTTCACGCGAACACGATGCATGGTCTGCTTTCCTTACGCGATCGCGAAGCTTCAGATGTGAACGCGAAGGCCAAAAATCCTTTCCATCAAATTCCTTATACGCGTTCGCGTCTCACCAATGCGAATACGAAGAACAATTCTTCTGCAACAAAAATAACTGAAAACCTGCAATCTTTTAAGGCCAAGATTGGTCTGATTGACCACCCGAAATCACCCCGAGGCCCCCGAGACCTTAACCAAAAGCACCAACATGTCCTATGACATCATACGAACTAGTTCCAGTCATAAAAACACATCCAACAACACTAAAATCATCTCTTCTCATCGAATCCAAGCCTAAGTTTTTAAAAACTTCCGAAACACGCATCAGTTCAAAAACTCAACCAAACGACGTCCGAATGACCTGAAATTTTGCACACACATCACAAATCGCATATCGAAGCTACAACAACTCTCAGAATTCCATTCTGACACTCGGATCAAAATCTCACCTATCTCCCCCCAACACAATACCCAACATCCGGTTGACTTTTCCAACTTAAGCCTTCCTTAAAGAGACTAACTGTCTTATTTCTTATCAAAACCAATCCAAATCAACTCTAACACGCCAAATATCGATAACGAAAAATGAAGAGGCATAAAATAAGGGAAATGGGGTGGTAACTCCTGAGACGATGGGTCGGGTCGTCACATCCTCCCCAACTTAAATAAACGCTCATCCGCGAGCATACCCAGAGTTGTACTAGAAGCCAACTGTAAGGCCCCGAAAAAATTTTGCTAAGTAATCTAGGATTTCGTGGTGCCACATAGGCTAATTATAATATTTTATGTGCTATTAACATGGTGTACATCAATTGGATTTGGTAAATATATGTATATGTTCTACGGTATGTAATTTGGGGTCCAAGGAAAAGTCTAAGTCTAAGGAAAATTGGAAAAGTTCATAATAGGCTAAGATTCCAAAGCTACTTGCACAAGTTCCCACTTTGAACAAGCACATCTAAATATGTATAATGTTTTATGTGATGAGTAACCTATCAAATGAAAGTTCTTTGAGTCTAGTTTTCAACGCTTCAAACCGTTCATCAGTTGGACATTCCTACGCAAAGTTATGATCAAATTACCAAAGGCTGGAAAATGCTATCCCGTGTCAAATCTGCGATCGCATTCCTGTCGCATTGTTGACTATGCGGTCGCATTTCTGTCGCAGACTGGGCCAGTGTAGACCAGTTTTGGGCGCCAATTTTGCGGTGCATTATACGGCCAGCATTCGCGTTCTGCGGTCCATTCTGCTATAGCAGAATTGACATCAGAGGATTAATTTTCTAATTTTTATAACCCGACCCCATTTCAATATATAGCCTTTGGGGCTCCATTTGGGGTCATTTTTTATTGATTTTAGAGAGAGGTGAGAGCATTTTAGAGAGAGAAGGAGGAACCCAACATTTAAATCATCCAAACCTTGCATCAATCTTCAAGAATCAAAGAACCCAATCAAAGATTCTAAGAGGTAAGATTCTATTCCCTAGGTTTTAATTTCGAGTTTGGAGTATAAGATGGGTTATTGAGCTATGATTCTTGGGTGTATTAGTATTGTGTATATATGCATGTACAACTTAGGTTTATTGAAAGATTGTTTAATATAGATAAGTAAAGATTTGGTTGGGGAATAAAGGAAAACCTTGAAAAAAAAAAGAGATTTGAGATTAAGATGCTCAACTAGTATATGATAAAATGCTCAAATGAGCTAGAATTATGAATATCTTTCTAATTTGTGTTCAATTTTGCTATGTCTAAAAATAGGTTGAAGTTGGTAGAATTTTCGGAATATCGTAGTAATTAAAGGAAAGCTCAAGAATGGTATGTATGGCTAAAACCCCCCTTTTATTAGAAATTGAGCTCCGTCATCATTTACGAAAGTATGGTAAAAGTTGAATTGGCTAGTGTATTGATTGTTATTATGCATTAATTGATTTGCATGTATCTATACATATTCGTGAAGGATGTGACTCAATGTGAATAATGTACCAATCTTGACAATTAGAAAATGATGAAAAGTACAGTTATGTGTTGAAAGTATTTCGGCTATAAGCCAACAATGATACAAAGAGTTATTCGTGCTAGCTATGTGCTCACTTACCTGTGGTTGCAACTCGAATTATCCTTGATATATGTATCTATGATCACAACTTGTAAAATAAATATTGAAAAGGGGAAACGTTGTGATGATGCTGGCCATGAGTGCCCTAGGAATTGTTATGATATGTGCGGGATAAGGATCTGAAGTGTTGACTAATGAAAATGGAGTAATGCCTCTAATGATGTGACCTAGCCGATCGGGTCGTGATCAGACACCATGCCACACACATGGTGGTAATGTGCTGATATTGAATTTCGGATAAGGGAAATGAAATATCTATTGAAAGTTATGCCTCCAATGAGGTGACCTAGCCGGTCGGGTCGTGACCGAACTCTGCTCGAGATGGCGGTGGTAATGAGAACATTGGTGAACATGTGACAGAAATGCCCTAATCTATGTTGTGGAAATTGTATGAAAGAATATATGAATTGCTTCTTTGATTTGCCCATATTAGTTGCTTGTATCTGTTTGATAGTTCTTTCTAGTAAAATGGTGTTTAGTTATACATACCAGTACAATTCAAATGTACTGACGTCCATTTTGCAGGGGGCGCTACATTCGTGTTATGATTGTAGGTGGTTTTATAGTAGGCACTCCAGTACACCGGCAGTAGCACCACCTCCACTTTCCATCAGCTGTATTGGTGAGCCCGTTTCCCCTTTGGGCCCTGCGTGGTTTATGCCGCTATTCTTCCCAGATTCTTATTTTTTTGTATTTGTGTAAGGTATAGCCGGAGCCTTGTTGCTGGCATTTCTGTATTATTCTTCAGTTATATTTAGAGGCTCCGCAGATAGGTTGTGGGTAGTGTCGGGTATTGGAAATTAAAAGTAGAAATATTGATGTTTGGCAATGATGTATATAATGTGTAATACCCTTAAAGTGGCGAAATGGTGTTGCTAATAAAACTGAAATGGAAATCGTTAATTATATGTTGATAGAATTCGATTAATGGAGTCTATCCCTTATTTAATTATGAGTTGGGTTGGGTAGTATGTATGAAACCTGCTAGGCTTGCTCAGTCGGGTTTACTCGGTTGAGCGCCGGTTGCGCTTCTCGAATTTTGGGGTGTGACAAACTTGGTATCAGAGCCTAAGGTTTTAAAGTATCCTAGGATGTCTCGGGGCCGTGTCTAGTTGATTCCTTCTTATCGGTGTGTTGTCGACCACATCTATAAGTTGGAGGCTATTCGGACATTTAGGAATTTCAACCTTCTTTGATACTCCAATCGTGCAATAGAGCTCAAGTTAGGGAGCTAATTTTCTCTCTAAGTCTTATTCTCAAGATTGGTAACCTTGAAGCCATAATCCGCGAATTTGAGGCATGTAAGGAGGGAATAATCCCACCATTGAGTCCGAGTGGATTGCCCAAGGACTTGTTAGGAGAATGTATTGAGATATGGATAGATTGGAAAAACATATCGCCAAGAAGGAAGCGTCCTTCTCCTTATTGATATCTCTGCACCATCAGATCATGTGGTATATCAGCATGTTACCGATGTACGTTAGGGATGTAGAGTAGAGGGGTATCGATTCAGCTATTGCCCTATCAACCTAACGTCGTTAAGTGAGTCAAATCAGAATTTCTACTCGTTGTATATGTACATCCATATTGAAGAGTTCTCATACCAAGATGTTGAATAACAAAACATTTCGTGTATCGACTCTTTGAATAAGGCGCACTATTCATGAATCTACTCCTTTATGAATTCTCTTATTTACATTCTTACAGAATTAAGTTTTATAATGATGACTTTGAATTGAGTTATAACTCTAGGATTGATATTTCCCACTTGCTTTTCCTAAAATTCTCACCAAGAGATTATATCTGATGAATTTCTTACAGAATCTTTTTATTTAAATGGACAAAATCTACTCGCTTGTGCCTATACATGCATCGTCGTAAAGTTTACCTATGTGGTGTCAAGTTCCATACAAAGCATCCCAGCATTGTGATCTGTCTCGAATCACTCTTTTACTCAGTTGTGTATATGGCTTATATGGTTTGAACAGTCAATCTACTCTCTTGCGAACATCATCATTAAATCTTCTCACTGCCTAGTAACATAAGAGCGTACCTTAACACCTCACATGAGTGCATGTCAATTGAAATGGTCGCTGTGTGCATGAATATAAAGTCTCTCTGAAAATTGAGATCCTCTCGTCCATGTCATATGAAGATCATGTGTCGCTATAATTTTTGTGTCCACTTCGAACATCCCGCAGTAAGTAGCTCACCTTGTCCTATTATTATTGTTGCTCGTGGCATGGTCGTATATTGCAGTTGGGACCTAATATAGCAGAAGCGTGTCCAACTTATAACAAATGTTTATCTCCTCTTTTCACCTCTATAACATGTGTTAACTGTGTTCTCTGGTTAGTGAATTCATGGTGCTAGTTTTTCCACACTTGTTCGATAACCATGAGAGGACATATCCTTCTATGAGTCATTGTGACACTCTCTGCCTCGTAAGGACCCTTACTAGGCTTTCCGTCAAGACCAAGCACACCTTTGGGGGTTATTATAGCACAACGCTAGTTTCTCATGTTTTTTTGTCTTCCATTAGCATCTGGGAAGTTCTCAAGTTAAAATTTATGAAGAACTTATTAGGAACATCAGTAAACCCTCCATGGTTATTCTATAATATCTCATTGCGTTCTCGTATCACTTCAAGTTCATCAAAGGTTGATAGCATGTCGCAATTGCTGAGATCCAATGATCTCCTCTTGATAATGGATTACCTACACATGTCCCAGTCCAACAATTTGCTTATCAGTCTAACTCTCTCCTATAGGTTTTGGGTTGACCAGGGAGAAATACACCTATTAACACATTCATATGTCAAAGCTTTTCTCTCATTCAAGCCTTATAACATCTCCCAATATGGCTCGTAATAGATGGTTGTGTAGAAGTGTGTTGTAGTGCTTCATTATGAAGTAGAGTTGCTAAATATAATTGGATTTTTGAATTCTTTATCTATACATCACGTGACTACATAGAGATATCTTATTTCAAAAAAATCTAGCTTCTCATAATCGCTTTATATTACCACCATTCCTAGTGGTTAGAATGTAAAGGTTACTTCCCCAAGGCCTTTTCCCTTTCTTCTCAGTTGTCTTGCATCATGTGTTGTGTACCCATAATCTTCGATGCGATATTACCTCGATGTCTCGACTAGTTATCCAACGATATGATCTGATTTAATTAACCTTACTTTTATTTACTCTACAAGCACCATGAGAGTGGGTAAATTTCCCCTTTTCGACAGACTTCTAATGTCTTCAACTCTGTTTAAGCTTGTTGATTCCAAGTGGTGCTCTTAGTTGTGCTGCCTTACCATCTATTTTCATCTGATAACTCTCAGTGTAAAACTCATTTTATGTTTCATGGCATCCAAAGAGAAAGTCTTATACCATCAAGGGTGGGGACATATTCCTTTTGTTAGAATAAATAAATAATGCTGGTACTCCTTGAAGATGCTCTTCTAACGATCATTTACCTGCTGTGCTTGTCCCTGTGACTAGATAACCCAGGTTACTTCTCCTCGATAAATCCATTAAGACGTCTCATTCTTTCAAACTATCCATATGGGCACTTTGAGGTCTTGTCTTATACCAACTCATGATGGTTTTAAGTACCTTCTCGCCATTGTTATTGATTTTCTAAGACTACGAGGGCTTGTCTCATGGGTTTCAAAAGTAATGATTTTCCTTAAAGTTCGAGATTCAATTGCCATGATTTAAAACCAAAGTGTATACCTTTTTCAAAAGTTTTAAATGAGTCGGATTAGTTGGGTTACATGGCTTTCTTCTCACTCGGCTTCTAGAATAATTGACTATATCATTGTCATGAGAGGGGAGTTCTGCTACCCTTGGTATTACACCTCCTTGAGTGAATAGGAGTGTCATTTTTCTTTGTCTCTGGAGCATCATGTTAACCGTTAGAATGCCTCTAACTAGTACATGATTTCATCCCAACATTTAGTTGTCCGAGCTATGTGGTTTTACTCGTGAAAGGGGGGTGAGATTAGAAACCTTCAAAGTTTTGCACATATCATAAGCATATTGATTTGGAAGGAAAGTTGTCGTACCTTTAGTTATGTCATATAGGGTCAATTGTCAGGGAAGGTTAAGATGCTTGAATTATGATAATCTCATAAGTGTTTAACTTCATTTTCATCCTCATGGTCTTATAGCATAGATTCCTTGTGTCAGCTAATGTCAGGAGTGTAACTCAACTTCGTGTATTTTGAGTCCCATATCGCATTCAAGGTGCCAGAGTATTCTCATTTTTGATAAATTTATTTTCCCTACACTCTAGGAAACGAGTGGTTTGCGTACTTGAATATTCCTCCTTAATGGTTCCTATTGACAATGTATGAGTTACCCCTATGCCTTATTTGTCTAATAATTGATGTCCCCATAATGATTAACCATGTTAGTATCTTTAGTTGTAACCTTCTGTGTCTATTGGCATATAACCTCATGAAATGCTCTGCTCAGCACGTTAATGGATTCTTGAATAACTCCAGTCTGAGCTTGAACTCTGTTGTTCCTCATCGTATTAGATCCATTGGGTATTGTAAGTTCGGCCGAGTCAAAGATGAAGCTTCACAGTGTGATCACATGTATATTTGATAGGTAATTTTATGGTCAGTTTAAGATAGCACATCTTAGAGTAATTGTTGAAGGTCATCAAGGGATAAGTGTGAGTGTTCGCCTAGAGATTTAGAGTTTGGAGGGTGAGTACGAGTAGGCTATTCTCACTATTTTCCCCTAAAGATGTTATGTGAGTTGATAATAAAGGTTGCATTAGGGTATTCCACATTAGGCCGCACTAGGAGTATGAAGTGTCCCCATAGTTGTTCGCCATATATTTTGTGGATTCACATGTCTATGTCCAAGAATGTAGGTGGAGATAAATTTCGTATCATCCCGGTGGAAATTATTGAAGGTGAAGTTAGTGGATAGTTAGCTTATGTAAGATATCTCCCCGTTACCCTTGTTAAGTAAGTTCAGGGGTCGAAATTGTTCATGTGAATGTATTCTGGCGAAGTCTGAAAATATAAGAAGCCATTGAAGGTCTAGAGTGTTGTGGAAATAAAATATTGTACTTTTTAGGTGATATGATTAAAAAATGTGCAGTCAATGCCTAGGTATCATGCTGATAAAGTGGTGTTAATAATGCTAAGGTGCTTGTCATTGATATATAAATATTGTGGTGCTTTGTCGAGTTGAGGAAGCCACATGTGAAGCGGAATATGAAATGAAAGAAAAATATCCCCACCTGTTTGAACAAGTCTAGTAGTGATCGTGCGAACTCTTATCTCTAAGCAAACTAATGTTGTGTTTCATTTGGTGCAAAGACACCCCATATCTCCCATAAATGCTTTACCATTGTATCTCCTTAAGTTGCGCAAGAATTGTATGTGTTGTGATTATCTGATTCATGTGCATACCCTTTCTGGTAAATTAAAGATTATTAAGAACTCTGGTGATAAGTGAATGATTAATGGTAGTATAGATTGGTAATGATTAATTGAAATGTGTATAGTGTATTGGTTGAACTGTATGGGACTCATCAAAGTGACCAAACTATGTGCAAGAATGTGTCAAGTGATTGAATATGTGAAAGTGTTGAGGAAATGAATTGTATACCAGTTGTAGGGATGATAGGACTTGTGTAATGGTTCTTGGAAATATGTTTCGGGGGCTCTCTGACAGGTAGATATGTACAAATTACAAAGGAAACTCTGGCGAATTTTTTTTTTTTCTAAAACATGGGAGTTAATGAAAATTTAGGAGCTTTCATATCATGTTTTCAAACCAACTGATTTTCCAAAAATCCTCATTCGAGGACGAATGATCCTAAGGGGGGAGAATGTAAGGCCCCGAAAAAAGTTTGCTAAGTAATCTAGGATTTCGTGGTGCCACATAGGCTAATTATAATATTTTATGTGCTATTAACATGGTGTACATCAATTTGATTTGGTAAATATGTGTATATGTCCCATGGTAAGTAGTTTGGTGTCCAAGGAAAGGCCTAAGTCTAAGGAAAATTGAAAAGTTCATAATAGGCTAAGATTCCAAAGGTACTTGCACAAGTCCCCACTTTGAACAAGCACATCTAAATATGTATAACGTTTTATGTGATGAGTAACCTACCCAATGAAAGTTCTTTGAGTCTAGTTTCCAACACTTCAAACCATTCGTCATTTGGACATTCCTACGCAAAGTTATGGTCAAATTACCAAAGGCTGGAAAATGCTATCTCGGGTCAAATCTGCGACCGCATTCCTGTCACATTGTTGACTCTGCGATCGCATTTCTGTCGCAGACTGGGCCAGTGTAGCCCAGTTTTGGGCGCGAATTTTGTGGTGCATTATGCGGCCAGCATTCGCGTTCTGCAGTCCATTCTGCTATAACAGAATTGACATTGGAGGGTTAATTTTCTAATTTTTATAACCCGACCCCATTTCAATATATAGTCTTTGGGGCTTCATGTGGGGTCATTCTCTACTGACTTTAGAGAGAGGTGATAGCATTTTAGAGATAGGAGGAGGAACCCAACATTTAAATCATCCAAACCTTGCATCAATCTTCATGAATCAAAGAACCCAATCACAAGATCTTCATCTAAGAGGTAAGATTCTATTCCCTAGGTTTTAATTTCGAGTTTGGAGTGTAAGATGGGTTATTGAGGTATGATTCTTGGGTGTATTAGTATTGTGTATACATGCATGTACAACTTAGGTTTATTGGAAGATTGTTTAATATAGATAAGTAAATATTTGGTTGTGGAATGAAGGAAAACCTTGAAAAAAAAGAGATTTGAGATTAAGATGCTCAACTAGTATTTGATAAAATGCTCAAATGAGCTAGAATTATGAATATATTTCTAATTTGTGTTCAATTTTGCTCTGTCTAAAAATAGATTGAAGTTGATAGAATTTCCGGAATATCGTAGTAATTAAAGGAAAGCTCAAGAAAGGTATGTATGGCTAAAACCCCCTTTTTATTAGAAATTGAGCTCCGTCGTCATTTACGAAAGTATGGTAAAAGTTGAATTGGCTAGTGTATTGATTGTTATTACACATTAATTGATTTGTATGTATCTATACATATTCGTGAAGGATGTGCCTTAATGTGAATAATATACCAATCTTGACAATTAGAAAATGATGAAAAGTACAGTTATGTGTTGAAGTATTTGGGCAATAAGCCAACATTGAAACAAAGAGTTATTCGTGCTAGCTATGTGCTCACTTACCTGTGATTGCAACTCGAATTATCCTTGATATATGTGTCTATGATCACAACTTGTAAAATGAATATTGAAAAGGGGAAACGATGTGATGATGGTGGCTATGAGTGCCCCAGGAATTGTCATGAAATGTGTGGGATAAAGATCTGAAGTGTTGACTAATGAAAATAGAGTAATGCCTCTAATGAGGTGACCTAGCCGATCGGGTCGTGATCGGACACCATGCCGCACACATGGTGGTAATGTGCTGATACTGAATATCAGATAAGGGAAATGAGATATGGATTGAAAGTAATGCCTCCAATGAGGTGACCTAGCCGGTCGGGTCGTGACCAAATTCCGCTCGAGATGGCGGTGGTAATAAGAACAGTGGTGAACATATGACAGAAATGTCCTAATCTATGTTGTGGAAATTGTATGAAAGAATATATGAATTGCTTCTTTGATTTGCCCATATTAGTTGCTTGTATCGGTTTGATAGTTCTTTCTAGCAAAATGGTGTTTAGTTATACATACCAGTACAATTCAAATGTACTGACGTCCCTTTTGCCGGGGGCGCTACATTCGTGTTATGATTGTAGGTGGTTCTATAGCAGGCACTCCAGTCCACCGGCAGTAGCACCCCCTCCACTTTCCGTCAGCTGTATTGGTGAGCCCCTTTCCCCTCGGGGCCCTGCGTGGCTTATGTCGCTGTTCTTCCCGGAGTCTTATTTTTTTGTATTTATGCAAGGTATAGCCGGAGCCTTGTTGCCGGCATTTCTGTATTATTCTTCAGTTATATTTAGAGGCTCCGCAGACAGGTTGTGGGTGGTGTCGGGTATTGGAAATTAAAAGTAGAAATATTGTTGTTTGGCAATGATGTATATAACTTGTAATACCCTTAAAGTGGCGAAATGATGTTGCTAATGAAACTGAAATGGAAATCGTTAATTATATGTTGATAGAATTCGATTGATGGAGTCTATCCCTTATTTAATGATGAGTTGGGTTAGGTAGTATGTATGAAACCTGCCAGGCTTGCTCAGTCGGGTTTACTCGGTTGAGCGCCGGTCGCGCTCCTCGGATTTTGGGGCTTGACACCAACCAATATCTGAATGACCATACCAAGCATATACCCGGGGTGATCCCACGTCACCTATCTCACATAGGTCCGATAACACAACATAGCTGAAATCTCGCAATCCATCTAGACCATAAATCGTAGAACCACATTGCACTTTCAGAAATCATACACAAGATCAGAACCTCACCTCTATACTCGGAATAAGCCCGAACCTGCTGTAATAATCCATACCTGCAACCCCAGGTGAAGTCATATGATATACCACATAATCCAAGCAGTCGATACGATAACTTCCATTCACAGTAGTTACCCACGACAACCAATACTGATAGAAAACCTCTTATTTAGCTAAAGTTTCATTCCAACACTTTCATATACTTCCAACAATAAATGAAACATGCAGAAAACCGTAACCATCTCTCAGATAAACCATTCATGAAGCCACTTCCATTTTGACTAATACCACAGCAGATTTCTGAGCTGAACCTCTATATTATCCTTCCAACAAGCTGAAATCAAATCTGTTCGTATTCATTAATGACTCCAACGATCTCCTCGAATCCAACACACCACTCTAGTGATATGACACCTCAACACAGGCCCAAGCCACAACTTGCATAATACACACACCAATGAGGAACGGGCTGAACATACTCAAATCATAACAAATGACTCAAACGAAAGAGTTGTACCTCAAGCTCATTAGTACCACTACAACACAAGGCTGAGACCCTGTCTCACATTATGGAAATAGGATACCTGAATCTACCCTGAAGGGTCATAACCCCGCGTGGCCTTGCCACAATGCGCGATTCTACCCAAATACTGTTACACATGAAACACCTCAAGTCGTCATGCTCAAAATCGACAGCCACGCTTAATGTGATGTCTGAAACCAAAGCCATTCATTAACCCCACGATGAAACAAATAACATACGACACGCAACCCGGTAGGCCGTAACCAATACTCCATTTGCCGAGCCACACTCAATTACTCTTCCCGCTCGACTTTCTCTATGACTCCTCAATAGAACCGTACCACATATGCCCATATCCAACCAATCATAATGCCTCACAGCATAGAAAAGCAACTCATAGATCTCCCCAGATCACTAAAAAGTTCAATAACGATCGAATCAACCTATCCCTCAACAATACAACTCGAGACTAACCAAGCTAACTCAAGCTAAATACGTAGCCACATCGGCCTACCAACGAACTCAATACCAAGAAGCCTGAAGCTGCTCCTTCCACTACTATAACTCCTGCCGGAGCCATACGATACGGTGCCCGGTACCAAATAAATACCGAAATCCACAATCTTGCCCGGCGACATGCCCGGCCACAAGAAACGCATCCGGAAAAGTCCCTCAATACCGGAACTGAATCAATGGTAGAAACCTCTACACTGACATCCGCCACGAAGGCCCAATTAAGAAAAGCAATCCTTCCCAGCCGTCCGCTGGTCTTTGGAATACAACCACTCTGCTAGAACATAATCCGATGCAGTCCGCTACGCAACCTGTGGCATTTTCTAACATAACCCATAGCACAATAGTCTAGAATAACCCAACACTGAGACAATCCGTCTACACCCCAATATCATATCCAGAATCTAATATACCAAGAAAAGAAAGATCCACTCAGGCTTCCAAATCCCAATAGCCGTTAACGGTACCAATACACACGATCCACAACCACTACATAGCTTGAACATGAGAACTCCAAGTCTCCAACTCCATATAGCACGCGAATCACCATACCTGATACCAAATTCTACCGTATGAATATATATATATCACACATCAAGTACCCAATCATTCCACGAAAGATATTCTAAAATTCCTCTGTGCCATCAAATGAACTCAGATATCAGCAGTCGATCTAACAAGAAAATGTTGCAACACTACCGAAATATCATTAGTCTAATCACATTACCCTTTTTCCGATACGTATACTTTCGTCAAATCACTTCTAATTAGCAGTATCATTTACTTGATTACCTGAGGCTACCCGTTGCCTAAGAATTTCATGAACTCTCTTTCAAAACTGAACAGAAACCTCGCACACGCTAATCTTAATATTTTTTTAACCGCAAATACCATGACATACCAGGATAGCAAGAAAACCTTTATCTCCCTTCCGAGCCATAGACATCTACTCACTCAACTAGCCGAGAACTCCCATCAATCCCATCTAGAAGAAAAAATCATTACGCATTCCATGCTTCGCATGCCCATAGGAAATATATACATCTCCAAACCATGGTAAAACTCAACAAGAACTCTCTCCCAATTCCATTTGCACAAGCTAAACTGCCAGGACTGAATCCTTATATCCAAACCAAGCTAAACAAGCTGTCAGAACTAAAGAGCTTTGATGCACAATACCTGTAAGGGCTCATTACCTCGAACACATACAAGGAAATTAATCACATCCTTATCATACCAATTCGGTCCACTGAGAAGCTACTTTATTTCTCCAGATTCCCTTCTGATTCATTTTCATCTTGATATTTCTTCTTTGATGTAGCATCACAAAGCCTCAACTCAGGCTTACCACACGAGACTCGAACATAAGACTACACTATCTAAGACCCATAGGACATTGAATACTCTCCCAACTGTCTCCCAAAAATACCTCATTCCAGAAGACTTTACTCTAAAGAAGTTCCTGCAAATCCGAATTCGTTACCTTTACTTTCTAGATACTGAGACATAGAATCCCATAATTAACATAGAAATACCACGAGTCTGAACCTCTTTCAATGAAAACACAGTTTCTAACCACACATGCAACTTTAAGATACCCGATTGTTCCCTGTAGACCCTTGAACACATTAGAACCATTTTCGAAAGTCATTCTCTCTTATTCAAACTGCAAATCACCTGACCTGACGAATAGTACCACCCATGCCTCACTAGCACTCCGATACCGCAAAATGATATCTTCATCCCAATACAACCAAGCAACTTCCTTCTCTATACGCCGAGCATCCTTTACCAATAACACTCTAGACATCCCATGATTCTCATACCCTACGAGGCATAATGTTTCCTTTGTCAAAATTTTCCTTTACTCTAGCCATCCTCGGCTCAATTTTTGTAACCAGAACTGATCCGCCATTATGCCTCAGACCGGAACCAACATAGCACATAACCGTGCATTCAGCTAATCAACAGCAACCTCCCCAACTTGGCTCGAAGCCATACAAACTCAACAACTCATAACACTTTTACTCTAATGATGCCACAATACCATAGTGAGATTAAATTCAAATCATTTACAAGTTGTGAAAACACAGATCATCTAGTACTATAATCCTCTGCAAATCTCGCATTCATCCCCACATTAGTTGAGTCCACTCTCTTAAGCGACCCGAATTGACGAATTTCAATATGTACCCTTCAATTACACATGGGATCTTCTAACATACACATACGGACCCTACCACTTAAGAACAATCCGCAGGAGATAACCCACCTGCTTTGCCTCAATTTACTACTTCAGCATACCTTCCACCATCATATACGTTACACAATCATTAGTCTTCCTGAGTCTGAACTCATACGTTACACTTCAATTCCTAACTAGGAGATAAGAAAATATTCTTCACGCGCCCATAATTCGGGCTACACATCAAATCACAATAGAAATTGAATCACTTAACAGTTCATCTATTATCCTGCAGACTTCTTCGTCACTACCAAGTCATATAGATACATCTCGCAGTACTAACATACTCATCACATGGATATCCAACTACCATTGCGGCTAATAGGGACAATACCAAACATATAAGTTCAAAACACTTGCTCACACAATCAGCACCTCGGTGCCCAAGCCATAGGCAAAGATCCGGCCTAAAGTCCTCCAGATTGACCCAACATCAAACTCGCAGAGATCACATCTCGCCCCTTAATCGGGGAATCACAAGCCATCAAGGCACATCTGATACTGAGCGCTAAGGTGCGCATACAAACGCGTGGAAGGAATTTCAAGAGTTTCTTTTCAAGCTGAATTAAGGATGCACGATAAGAATTCAAAAAGCTGAAGTTTTTCCTAAAGGTTCCGCAGCCTCTCAAGGATAAATACGGATGTCACTGTACCGATCCGTGAGACTCTACTAAACCTAATCATTACTCGTGAGACCTAGTAACCTAGGCTCTGATACCAGCTTGTCATGACCCAACTCCAAAACCCGGTCGTTATGGCGCCTCTCGTGAAGACAAGGCCATCCAACAGACATCAATACCTCTTTAATACTTAGCATAAATAAGTCTAAAACATTAGTAAAATTATCATATGTGCAGAGGAAAAATAATAAAATAGGGAACCATCCCGATACAACCCGACCAGGGTGTCACAAGTCACGAGCATCTAGAAGGATTTTTAAGTCAATTATAAGGCCTGTAATACATGGATTAAAAATTTAGAATCAAAAGGAGAAATCTGGTGCCGCGAACGCTGGCGGTCACCTTGCTCGACTACAATAGCAAAATCCTCAACCAGCTCAAACCCGCTACCGGGTAAACCAGTACCTGCATATGCACGTGAGGTGCAGGGAGTAAAGTGAGTACTCCAACTCATTGAGTAATAAAATTAAATAATAACTGAGCAGCAAGAAAATACGTATAACAGATCATCATGCTGTATAGAAATAGTGTAAAATGCCTTTAGAAATCAGTGAAACTGTGAAATCTTTGGAAAATATGTTGGCTTAGTTTAAACCTCTTTTGAAAATGACCTTTTCAACAATTGCAAAAATAATCTCAAACAATTAGTGCTGCTATACACAGAACCTCGCCCCTCGGGCCTTATTCTCGTTCATGGTCAGCCATTGTTACCTGATCGCATGGTATTATTCCTGGTCAGTCGTTATTACCTGACCAAACGCATAATACAGTGTCATTATTACCACTGTCTGAAAGTTATCATCTTTAGGAGTGATCAGATAATACCATAACAGCAGATAGATATCTCAAGAAATATCACAAACAACAAATAATGAACAAATGCATGAATGCAATTCAATGCATATGATGGTACATTCCAGTACCCATTGTGGCGTGCAGCCCGAGCCATCCATATTTATTTATTGTCGATGGCGCTCACTGGGGGTGTGTACAAACTCCGGATGGGCTCCTACAGCCCAAGCGCAATATCAAGCCATCTCGTGGCATCAATTAATTCCTGGTCAGTCATTGTTACCTGACCGGTCAGTCATTATTTCCTGACCAATTTACATCATACAGTGTCATTGTTACCACTTTTTCAAGTCACATCATACAGTGTCATTGTTACCACTATTTCAAAATCACTGCTGTGGCGCGCAGCCCGATCCATGCTCAGTCCAGAAATCATCATAAGCCCCCTGGGCATTTATAAAATATAGTTCTCAGCCCGAATTATCATTTAAAATATCATTTGAGTTTTCAAAACTTAGAAGTATGGCTGAGTTTGCAAAACAGTATTTAAAACCTTGGACTGAAGCCAAATGATATGCAAAATATGCAAAAATAGTAATATCAATCCCCGAAGGATTCTGCAGGTCGGCACAAGGCCCCACACATGACAATAAGCCCAATTAGCATCAATATAGTATGTGTCTCAATCACCAATATAGAAGAAATATCACTCGGGATGGACCAAGTTACGATCCCCAATAGCAAACGACCCCGCACTCGTCATAGAATGCGTGTCTCGCCTCAATATAGCACCACAACGTGCAATCCGGGGTTTCAAACCCTCAGGATATCATTTACAAGCATTACTCACCTCGAACCGGCAAAATCTCTAGCTTGCGACGCCTTTGCCCCTCAAATCGGCCTCCACGCATGATGAATCTATCCAAAAACAGAGCGGATACATCACAATATACTAAGGGAACAATACCCAATCGAAAACAACAAAAAATAGCAAAAATCTCGAAACTAGCAAAACTCGAGCCCCGGGCCCACTTCTCAAAAAATTATAAAATTCACATCACTGGATTCCTCGTCTCGCCACGAGTTCATGCGTATCAAATTTACCAAAATTGGAGCTCAAATGCCCCCTCAAATCCCAATTCATTTCAAAAGTCAAGCCCTAGTTCTTCCAATTTTACTCAAATTTCCATGAATTTACAGATTGATTCTTCAATAAAATGATGTTTCTAGGCCATAGGACTCACCTCCAATCAAACCTCTTTGAAACCCTCTTCAATTGCTCCCAAAAAGCTCTCAAGATGCTCAACAATGGAGGAAATTAACTTGGACTCACGAATGAAATGTTCCATAAAAACCCTTCTGCCATGCCTATTTTTCCTCTATGCGAACGCGAGGGTCCTCCCACGTTCTTGATGAACAAATCTCGCCTCTGCTAAAAATACCCTTTGCGAACGCGGTTGCATCCACACAAACGCAAAGAGCTGGAACTTAATCTTATGCGAACGCGCACATCACCACGCAAACGCGAAGGGCAACAGCCCTGGAACCCAACTCCTTATACGCGAATGCATCCCCCTTCACGCGAACGCGATGCATGGTTTGATTTCCTTACGCGATCGCGAAGACTCAGATGCGAACGTGAAGGCCAAAAATCCTTGCCCTCAAATTCCTTCTACACATTCGCGTCTCACCAATGCGAACGCGAAGAACAATTCTTCTACAACAAAAATAACTGAAAACCTGCAATCTTTTGAGGCCAAGATTTGTCCGATTAACCACCTGAAATCACCCCGAGGCCCCCAGTACCTTAACCAAAAGCACCAACATGTCCTATGACATCATACGATCAACTTGTTCCAATCGTACAAACACATCCAACAACACTAAAATCATCGCTTCTCATTGAATCCAAGCCTAAGTTTTCCAAAAACTTCCGAAACACGCATTAGTTCAAAAACCCACCAAACGACGTACGAATGACCTAAAATTTTGCACACACATCACAAATCACATATCAAAGCACATCAACTCTTGAAATTCCGTTCCAACCCTTGGATCAAAATCTCACATATCAACTGGAATTCGCCAAAATACTAAATTCGCCAATTCAAGCCTAATTCTACACTGGACCTCTAAAAAAATTCTGATCACACTCCTAAGTCATAAATCACTCCTCGAAGCTAAACGAATCATCGGAATTCAAATCCGAGCCCTCTAATACAATAGCCAATATCCGGTTGACTTTTCCAACTTAAGCCTTCCTTAAAGAGACTAAATGTCTCATTTCTTATCAAAACCAATCCAAATAAACTCTAACACACCAAATACCGATAACAAAAAATGAAGAGGCATAAAATGGGGGAAATGGGGTGGTAACTCCTGAGACAACAGGTCGGATCGTCACAAAAAGAGAATAAGAAAGGTGACAAGATTAAGAAAAGAAACATTTGTGGATGATGAAATATTGATTTCATTTATTTGAATATTTAAAAAAAAAGATAGAGAAGTTTACACAAGAATGTAAGAAAGTAAAAAAAATATTGGGATGACACACTGAAATAACTCGAAAGGCAGAAAAGATAGCAAGATCGGCTACCGAGACTCCCGTCTGATAGGGCTTTCAGGGTTGGCGCCCGTTTTTTGTTTCTCTTCTGCATTGGTAATGGCTGCTATGACTTTCAATACTGGATCATATTCCCCATCATCAAATCATCCGGAGAAGGCCATGTCCTATTACTCAAATATGGTAAAGTCAATCCCACATTGGCCTTCATTTTTTATTTTTTACCGCCAACTTGCCTACTTGACTTTGATTGATCTTGGATCAACAACAATGGTTCTTGTTTCATTTGTTGAGAAGATGCCTTTACTTCCAAGGATCTTGGATTGATTGCGTGACTCGCCGTTGCAAACCAACAAATCGATCACCTTTAATTAGCTTTTATTTCAAAACAACAAGCGTGTTAGAATAAACACTCTCTCTTTTATTTCTTTTTTTTTTACAACTTTATTCTCTTCTTTTTTTCAAAATGATTCGATCGAACCTGATGTGGGTTGCCTACGTATCATGTCGAGACATGAATCAGATCTTGCGTAGTTCGGAAAGTTCAAGAATAAAATAAATAAACTAACTCTTTTTTTTTTACGTTTTTTTATTAAAAAAATCTAATCGTAAAAGCTCCTAACAAGGAAAATATTTTGAACTCTGAATTTTTTTTCTTTTTTTTTTATATTTACAATTTTTGAAAGAAAGACTTCTAAACAAAAAAAATATTTTTGGTATTTTTTGAAAGAAAAAGAATTTTTTTTTTGGATTTCAATTTTTTTTTGAATTTTTGGATGAAAGACTTCTTAGAAAATTGGTGGAAAATATTTTTTGGATTTTTTGAAAATTGGGGGCCGGACCCGATGAAGGTTGCTATGACGACCCGACTCGTTGTCACGTGAGTTACCGCCCCGTTTCCCCTATATTGTGTTGCTCTATGTATCAATGTCAGTATTTGAGTTGATCAAATAGAATTGAATTGGTTTTAATTGGGAATGAGGCACTTAGCCTCTTAGAAGAAAGCTTGTTTTGGAAAAGTCAACCGGAAGTTGACAATATAGTTAGAAGGCTCGGATGTGAATTCCGGTGGTTTGGTTAGCTTCGGGGGATGATTTTTGACTTAGGAGTGTGATCGGAATTGATTTTGGAGGCTTGGTGTAGAATTAGGCTTGAACTGGCGAAGTTTGAATTTTGGCGAATTCTGGTTGATAGGTGAGATTTTTTATCCGAGGGTCGGAATGGAATTCCGAGAGTTGCAGTAGCTTCATTAGGTGATTTTGGATATGTCTGCAAATTTTTAGGTCATTCGAACGTTGTTTGGTCGGTTTCTGATTGAATGCGCATTGCGGAAGTTTTGATGAAAATTAGGCTTGAATCTGATGTATTTATTGGTTTTAGCATTGTTTGACGTGTTTTGAGGATTGGAACAAGTTTGAATAAGGTTGTTGGATGTGTTGGTGTTTTTGGTTGAGGTCCCGGGGGCCTCGGGGTGATTTCGGATGGTTAAACAGAGGTTTTAGGCATTGTTGCAGGTCTGATGTTTCAGCCTTCGGGTATTTCCGCATCTGCAGAAAAGGAGCCGCTTAAGCGGTTCCGCAGATGCGGTGGGGGAGCCGCCGAAGAAATTGTCAGTGGCCCAAGGGAGTTCCGCATAAGCGGAAGGTTGGACGCGTAAGCGGATTTTTAACCGCATAAGCGGTTGGAGTAAACCGCATAAGCGATGCTTGGAATCGCATAAGCGGTCCCAGTGGTTTTATGTGAGACCGTGTAAGCAGTCGATTTTGTCGCATAAGCAGTACCGCAGGTGCGGTTAAAGGACCACAGAAGCGGAAATCGGGCCTGTCTTATAGTGAACAGTGTTCATGAACTTGGAAGTTAAGTAAAACATTTGACTTCGGGAAGAGGCGATTTTGGGCGATTTTGAAGAGGATTTGAAGGGATATCATCAGGTATGAATATTTGGACTCAGATTATGTTATTATGGTGTAAAAACATGAATTAATCATAGAATTTCAAGGAAATAAAGGGTAAAAATGGAGGATAGGGCTTGAAACCTAAGAAGGTTTGAATTGATGATTTGAGGGGCCAAATGGACTCCGATTCTTGTGTATTTTATATTTACGGACTCGTGGCGAGACAAGGATTCCGGTGATGTGAATTTCGTAATTTTTTGAGATTCTTGATATTTTTTGATTGTTTTCAATTGGGTATTGTTCCCTTAGCATATTGTAATGCATTAGCTCTGATTTTGGTTAGATTCGACGTGCGTAGAGGCCAATTTAAGGGGCAAAGGCGTCGCGAGTGAGGAATTTCATCGATTCAAGGTGAGTAATAGATGTAGATGATGACCTGAGGGTTTGAAACCCCGGTATATCACACTGTGATGCTATATTGAGGCGAGACACGTACTCTATGGTGAGTGCGGGGTCGATTGTGATTGGGGACTATGTCTTAGTCCGATCGAATGATGTTCGTACTGTGTTATTGGCTAGAAATTAGTTGGCAAACCTCCTACTTGGATGGATATGGTTATATTTGGGTTGTATGCCGATTATTTAGATCCCGTAGGGATTATTATCACCGTTTCCATGATGTTTAGCATGTTTTCATGATATCAGTCTTGAGTTAAACACTGTCTTGAAATGGCTAGTAAATTCTAAGGATTTAACCACTTAATTTATAATTTCTGATAATTGGAACTTAAATTGGTAAGTTTGACTGTGCCCGTGTGGCTTGCATGCATATAATTGGACTGATTGTGGATCGGGCTGTACGCTACAGCGAATGTTACGATGATATTGCGCTTGGGCTGTAGGAGCCCTTCTAGAGTCTGAACCCCCACAGTGAGCGCGGGTACCCAAATGGATCGGGCTGTACGCCGCAGCGGTCATGTGCAT
>MU756227.1:36629-48028 GCA_026770625.1 Nicotiana glauca | reverse complement strand
TTGAAATAACGTGTGTTAGAATTTGCATATTTCTCTATATATCAATTCAGATTTGGAAATCTCAATAATTATTACATAATTGCAGAACTTGAATATCAGTAGCGGTTTATATATTGTTATTGTAAATACTGAATTCAAAAGCCTTAATTGGGGTCCAAGGTATTCTGTTCAAGGCATTTAGATTGAGGTTTTTCCGTTTTCTTTCATTTTTATATAAAGAGTTAACTACTTTGTGGATCAAGTCCGTGTGTTACAACAAGACAAATTCGATTAAGTTGTATGTACATATAAATGATGGCTACAATTTATGATTATGCGTTGAAAAGATTGTTAGTTCATGTGATCATGTTGTTTTATCTCAAATGTAGCTTAGAAAATAATTTACAAATGTGCTAGTTGCTTTAGGCACGATTAATAAACTGTTGTGACTATGGGTACGGTTCCCGTGACATAGTTACGATGTCTAATTCTAAAATTCAGGGGTGCATTTCATGTAACCCGATTATAACGACTCTGGATAAAGGAGCGGAAAAAGGAGGTGTGACACTCGCTGGAGGTCCGAAGCTACTAAGGTTAGACCTGCCTTCGAAGAAGAACAAATGAACAAATTCTTCGTTCGGGCTCAAGACCCATAATAATATGAAAGGCTGATGATGATCGAAGGCCACAAATTTTCT
This sequence comes from Nicotiana glauca, assembly GCA_026770625.1. NCBI lineage: Eukaryota > Viridiplantae > Streptophyta > Magnoliopsida > Solanales > Solanaceae > Nicotiana > Nicotiana glauca. The sequence continues at coordinate 47,351 of MU756227.1, read as the reverse complement.
GACATTATCAAGCTGGGAGAAAGGATCGAAGAGGGCATCAAAAGTGGCATGGTTACGAACTTCGAGATCCTGCAAGCTACAAATAAGGCCTTACAGTCAGAAGGTATGTCCAAGAAAACGGACGTATGAGCCGTAATGGTTGCACAAAGAACCAATTCTCCCATCAAATACCAAACCTACCCAATGTCTCCACTCACATATCAACCTACCCCAAACTACAAAGAACCTTCACCCTCTTACCAAACTCCATCACCCACTTATCAATCATCTTCACCACCCACATATCAGCCTGCTTCACCCAAATATTCCCAACCCGCACATGTTTAACAAGCCTACAATACTCAACCAGCCCACTATCAATCCCCGCCTGCATGCCAAAACTTCCCTAGACCTTGACTTTGACTGAAGGCCTCCAAAATAGTATATGGCTACTGCTGAACCTATCGACCAGTTGCATGAAAGATTTAAAGCTACCGGTTATGTCACCCTTATCCCTGCTATGACCCTTGAGAACCCTTCTCAGTGGGTTAATCCAAATAAATCTTGTGCATACCATTCCGGCATGAAAGGATACACCATTGACGAATGTCGTTCTCTGAAATATAAGATCCAGACTCTAATTGATAATAAGATTATTGTGGCAAAGGAGCCTTCTCCAAATATCTGCAATAACCCTCTGCCTAACCACAAGGGAGGAGGCGTTCACATGATTGAAATAGAGGATGATTGGGATCCAAAGGATCGATCGATTTGATCACAGAAGGTGACGACCCAAAGAAACCAATAGTCACCCTTAATCCGATCATAGTCCAGATTCAGCCCTCTGGGGATGCCGAGGTAAATATGTCCATACCACTGGAGTTTGAAGCATCATCATCTGCAAAGATGCCAGCGCCAATTGAGGGCGAATTTGTGTCTCCGGCAAAGGCACCTACACCATTCGAAGTTGCAGTTTTACCGCCCAAGGTTGTAACGACCCGATCGGTCGTTTTTGGAATTTACGCCCCGATTCCCTATTTACTGCTTTCCCTAAGTTCATTTCTGCTACTTTGGTTTGTCGGGACGTTCGGTATTAGGATTCGGAGTGTTTTGGGACACTTAGTCCCTAAATGAGAGCGTAAGAGTTGAAAAATGGTCCGTATTCGGAGCAGTGTGAAGATAACCTCGGAATGGAAATCCAATGGTTCTGTTAGCTCCGTTAGGTGATTTCGGGGTTGGGAGCGTGTTCGGAATGCAATTTGGAGGTCCGTAGCTCATTTAGGCTTGAAATGCCGAAGATTAAATTTTTGAAGTTCCGGTCCGATAGTGAATTTTTTATCCGAGGGCCGGTTTGGAATTCCAGAAGTTGTTGTAGCTTCGTCATGTCATTTTGGATGTGCTTGCAAAATTTCAGGTCATTCGGACAAGGTTTGGATAGGTTTTTGATCGAAAGTGTGTTTGGTTAGAAATTGAAGTTCATAGGCTTGAATCTTGGCTTAAATCATGTTTCTGGCATTGTTTTGGGTGATTTAAGGTTTGGTAAAAGTTTGAATGATGTTATGGGATATGTCCGTAGGTTTGGTTGAGGTCCCGGGGGCCTCGGGTGTGTTTCGGATGCCCAACGGGTTGTTTTTGGGACTTGTTGAATTGCTGAACTGCTGGTATCTGATATCCTTCTATGCGATCGCACGCTTCCATTCGCGATCGCATAGAGTAATTCTGGAGGGGGGGGGGAATTCCTTCATCGCGATCGCATATTATGCTCCGCGATCGCGAAGCACTAGGTTCTCCTCTTACGCGAACGCATTAATCGTGTCGCGATCGCGTAGGGCTAATTCTTCCTCTTCCGCGATCACATGGCCTCTTGTCGCGATCGCATAGACCAACATCAGGGCCCTTCATTTTTCCTTATTCGCGATCGCATCTCCCTCCCCGCGATCGCAGTGAAGACTTGGGCAGTACTTAACAATTTCAAACGAGGGTTTTTCCATTTTTTTATCAAAACAAAAGCTAGAGAGCATGGTTTTGGGAGATTGTTCGAGGGCTTTTCAGAAGCAACGATTGGGTAACGATTCCTTACTCCCTTATGATTAATACCCACTAATCTAACCTCAAATTCAACCTTAATTTCGGATTTTTGAATGAAAATTGGGGTAAAGTTCTTAGACCTAATTGTGAGGATTTGAGGGGGCATTTGACCTCCGATTTGGGAGATTTTTATATGGTTAGACTCGTGAGAGTACGAGAGTTCTGAAAATGTAAAAATTATTCTGTTCCGAGACGTTGGCTGATGGGGCATTTTGGTCATTTTACCTATTTTCACGTCCTAGCTTTAATTTTAATAGTGGAATCTGTTGTTTGCAATATTATTGATGATTTGTAATTGAATTGAATAGATTTGGGCCATTTGGAGTCGAATACTCGTGGCAAGGGCATCGTTCCCTAGTTGATTTTGTACCGATTCGAGGTAAGTGGCTTGTCTAACCTTGTGTGTGGGACCTCTCCCCTTAGTACTTCTTATGTGTTGATTTAAATGCCTTATACGCGAGGTGATGAGCGTGTACTTGTGCTAATTGTTGAAAAACCCACTTTACTTGAATTGTTTAAACTGTGTTTCTCCGTTATTTGACTGATTTCAATGCAAGATTTAATCTGTGTTAGTTAGAGCAGTACGACTAGATAGAATTAATTGCTTAATTGCTTAATTGCCCTAATTGAAATTACGTGGAGCATGTTAGGCCAGAATTTAGCTGTTACTTGTATTTGTGTACCTCATTCTCTGAATATTTCCCTGTTTTTGGTTGCGCTTTTACATTGGGACTACGGGTTCAATTCCCGGGAGATCCTTTGCTACTAATATGATGGACTACGGGTTCAATTCCCGGGGATCCTTTGCTACTGATATGATGGACTACGGGTTCAATTCCCGGGAGATCCTAGATATTTAAATATGATAGACTTCGGGTTCAATTCCCGAAAGATCCACTGGACAGTTGAGGAATACTTGGTTGTGTTATTTTCCTTACTTAGCTTAATTGTCATTGATTTGTAGCTTCTATCCTATTTTTATCGTTATTTCCGATTATTTCCTGATTCGCACTGTTCATTATTGTTATTATGTTTATTCTCAGTAGGGCCCTGACCTTCTTCTCACTACTCAACCGAGGTTAGGCTTGACACTTACTGAGTACCGCTGTGGTGTACTCATGCCTCTTCCGCGCATGGTTTTCATGTGCAGATCCAGGTACTTCTGATCGGTCATACTATCAGTGATCCAGGTGCTATATTCGGAGACTTGAGGTATATTCTGCCGCGACCACAGACCGAAGAGTCTCCTTCTACTCTATCTTGTAGCTAGCAGTTCCATTTTATGTATTCAGTTGTTATAGATATTTTCGGATATTATAGCCGTAACTTATGTTTCTCTTAGCCTGTGCTGCCCGTGGGTTTCCGGGTCTTTGGGAGAGTTTTAGAATGCTAAGTGTTAAAGTGTATGTTCTAGGCGGCAATTATATATATTATTCATGTTATTCAATTTTGATTATAAATTCCGCAAATTGTTATTACTTCCGCAGCGTGTTAGGCTTGCCTGGTCGCGGAGACTGGGTGCCGTCATGACATGTTCAAAATTGGTGAACTAGGGTCGTGATAAAGGTGCAGGCTCCGTTCAGAGTAAAGATAGCCATGCCAATTCAAGTGGTTATGTGAGCTATAACACCATTCCATACAAAGTATATACCATGGGACTACATAGCCGAGGCAACAAGGAAAGGCAAGGTTATGTTCGGAGAAGCTATTACGGCACAGGATATAACGAGAACTGGTAGAATTTATACCCCGGAACATCTGGCTAAGTCAAGCAAGCAGGCTTCCAGCTGGCCAACCATCATCGAGACCGGGTCAAATGATCTCTAGAGAAAGATACAGGCCAAGGAATACTCGGTCATTGACCAGCTGAACAAAACATCACCGCAAATATTTGTCCTTGCTTTGCTACAAATTCTGATGCACACAAGAATACTTTGCTAAGGGTGCTGAGTGAAGCATATATGCCAAGCAACATCACCGGCGGAGAGATGGCTAACATGGTAGGACAGGTATTGGAAATACACAAAATCACTTTTCATGAAGATGAGCTGCCACCAGAAGGGTTGGGTCACAACAAGGCATTACACATCACCGTGCAATGCGTAGATTATTTTATCACCAGAGTCCCGATTGATGGAGGATCCAGCCTCAACATTTCTCCATTGGTAACACTCAAGACGTTGGGTAAGGTACTGCACAAGATCAAGGACGGGGCCATCAACATAAAAGCTTTCGACGGCTCCCAAAGGTCCACCATTGGGGAAATTAGTCTGTGTTTGCAAATAGGGCCTACTTGGTTCGATATGGATTTTCAAGTGATAGACGTGTCGGCATCTTACAATCTTCTATTGGGATGACCCTGGATTCATGATTCTGGGTCCTAGCATCAATACTACATCAGGTAGTGAAGTTTGAATGGAATCATCAGGAGGTGATCATTCACAGCGACAGTAGCAATCTTATATACAGTCGCCAGACCATACCTGCAATCAGAGGCAGAAAAAAGATAGGTGGGGAGACCTATCACCACATCGAGCGAGTCAACACTGTTGACAAGGAAAAATAGTGGAAAAACAAAATCGAGAGCATATTGAATTGGAGTGGGTACGAACCGGGTATGGGGCTTGGCAAGAACCTCCAAGGAATCAATAAGACCATAAAACTCAAGAAGTATGGCACCACCTTCGGTCTGGGATATGAGTATACCTGGGAAGAATTCAACAAGTGGTCGCCACCATGGCGCGATCCTTACTATCCGCTGTAGCAGCCAATACCACACTTGGAACAGACTTTCCAACCGGCCGATGTTATCTATGGGTCAGAAAAGAGGAAGCACTGGCAGCAGTGAAGAATTTGTTCCTAGAATAATGATATGAATTGTTGTGTCATTCTCGAGGAGGAGGGGGGAAGGACCTTCCATGCAAGCTATGAGTGGAGGAGCACACCTCAATAACTGGACCATCAGAACCACCAGAGCCCGGCGAGCCTCGGGCATTACTATTACTTATCTTGATAAACCGATGGCTGTGGCATGCAATGAGACAACGCAACAAATGGATATAGATTCAGAGGAAGATGACATACCGGAAGAGTTTGTTAAGGAAGTTGAGAATTTTAAAAACAGACCAAAGTCCAACCTGGACGAGACAGAAATTGTTAATTTGGGGGATGAAGAGAATGTCAAAGAAACACGAATCAGTGTTCAGTTATTTTCATCAGAGAAGAAGGAATACACAAAATTTCTAAGAGAATATGAGGACATATTCACCTAGTCGTATGACAACATGACGGGCCTGAGCACGTCTATCGTGGCTCACAAACTACTAACCGATCCGACATGTCCGTCGGTAAAGCGGAAGCTCAGAAAGTTCAAGCCGGATATGAGTATGAAAATCAAGGAAGAAGTCACCAAGCAGGTCAAAGCCAAGGTCCTCAGGGTATTGGAATACCCAACGTGGTTAGACAATATCGTGCCGGTACCAAAGAAGGACGGGAAGGTTAGAGTCTATGTTGACTACCGGGATCTCAATCGGGCCAGTCCGAAAGACGACTTCCCCTTGCCAAATATACACATCCTGATCGACAATTGCGCCAAGCATGAGCTGCAGTCATTTGTGGATTATTACACCGGTTACCACCAAATTTGGATGGATGAAGAAGATACTGAGAAAACGGCTTTCATCACACCGTGGGGAATATACTGCTACAAGATGATGTTGTTTGGGTTAAAGAATATAGGGGACACCTACATGAGGGCTACGACTACCATTTTCATGATATGATACACAACGAGATCGATGTGTACGTAGATGACGTTATCATCAGGTCCAAGAAGGCCACCGGTCACATGGAAGATTTGAGAAAGTTTTTCAATAGGTTGCGAAGATACAACCTGAAACTGAACCCTGCAAAATGTGCATTTGGGATTCCCACTGGAAAATTACTTGGGTTTATTGTGAGTCGTCGGGGAATAGAATTGGATCCATCAAAGGTCAAGGTCATTCAAGAACTTCCACCGCCAAATAACAAGAAGGATGTAATGAGTTTCTTAGGGAGACTCAACTACATCAGTCAGTTTATAGCACAGTCCACGATCATCTGTGAGCTAATCTTTAAGATGTTGAAGAAGGATGTTGCCACCAAATGGACTGATGACTGCACTTTCAACAGAATCAAGGAATACCTATCAACACCACCGGTCTTGGTCCCGCTCGAGCCAGATAGACCTCTACTACTCTACATCACAGTGCTAGATGGTGCCTTCGGTTGCGCCCTGGGGAAGCATGATGAAATGGGGAGGAAAGAGCAAGCCATTTATTATCTCAGGAAGAAGTTCACTCCATATGAGGCCCGGTATTCTCTTTTGGAATGCACCTGTTGTGCTTTGACTTGGGTTGCCCAGAAGCTACGGCATTACTTCTGTGCCTATACTTCATACCTCATATCAAGGATGGATCCTTTAAAGTACATCTTTCAGAAGCCCATGCCCACTAGCAAGCAAGCCAAGTGGCAAATCCAGTTGAGTGAATTTGACATTGTCTACATGACTCAAAAAGCAATCAAGGGACATTCACTAGCAGATCACCTTGATGAGAACCCCGTGGATGGAGAATACGAACCCCTGAAGACATATTTTCCTGACGAAGAGGTATCATTCATAGTAGAAGACATTGTAGAATCCTATGATGGCTGGAGAATGCTTTTCGACGGAGCAGCAAATTTCAAAGGAGTTGGCATAGTAGCGGTCCTAGAATCAGAAACCGGTCAGCATTATCTGATGTCTACCAAACTCAGGTTCCTGTGCCCCAACAATATGGTCGAATATGAAGCCTGCATACTATGGCTCAAGATGGTTATTGATATGAACGTTTAGGAGTTTCTAGTAATTGGATATTCAGACTTACTTATACATCAGGTTCGAGAAGAATGGGCAACCAAGAACTCTAAGATACTCATGTATCTGCATCACGTACAGAAGTTGAGAAAGAGGTTCACAAAGAGAGAATTTTGACATGTTCCCAGAATCCAGAACGAATTCGCTGATGCATTGGCTGCCCTGTCATCCATGATACAACATCCCGACAAAAACTTTATTGATCCTATTCTAGTAAAGATCCACAATCAGCCGGCTTACTATGCCTATGTTGAGGAAGAAGCAGACGAAAAACCTTGGTTTCAGGATATCAAGGAATATTTGACAAAAGGAGAATACCCAGAACTTGCTAATCCTATTCAGAAATGCACTCTTCGGGTCCAACAATTTCTTCCACAGTAGAGGAATCCTGTATCGGAGGACTCCTTATTTGGGACTACTCAGGTGTGTCGACGTAAAGGAAGCATCCAAACTACTGGAAGAAATCCACGTTGTGACCAGTGGTCCACATATGAACGGCTTTGTCTTAGCCAAGAAGATACTCCGGTCTAGTTAATTTTGGATGACTATGGAAACAGACTGCATCCAGTATGTCCGAAAATACCACCGCTATCACATACATGCAGACATGATAAAGGTGCCTCCCAATGAGCCTAATACAACAAGCTCACTGTGGCCTTTCGCCGCTTGGGGAATGGATGTCATTAGACCAATCGAGCATGCCGCCTCCAACAAACACAGATTTATTCTGGTGGCAATCGATTATTTCACCAAATAGGTCGAAGCAACATCTTATAGAGCAGTAACTAAGAAAGTCATGGCAGACTTTGTCTGCGACCATATTGTTTGTCGATTCGGGATTCTAGAATCAATAATCACTGATAACGGTTCCTACCTCAATAGCGACTTGATGAGAGCCATGTGTGAAACCTTTTAGATTAGACACAAGAAATCTACAGCCTATAGGCCTCAAATGAACGGAGTTGTGAAAGCCACCAACAAGAATATCAAGAATATACTGAGGAAAATGATTGAGAAGCACAAACAGTGGCACGAGAAGCTATCATTTGCTTTATAGTGGTATTTCACCACAGTCCGCACATCAACTAGAGCAACCCCTAAATGCTGGTTTATGGTACAGAGGCAGTCATTCCCGCCGAGACAGAAATTCCTTCCTTAAGGAACGTACAAGAAGTTGAGCTTGACGATGCAGAATGGGTGAAGAGTCGTTACGAGCAACTAGCTCTTATAGATGGGAAAAGAATGAACGCAATATGTCATGGTCAACTTTATAAGAACAGAATGTCCAGAGCCTTCAACAAAAGAGTCAAACCGAGACAATTCACAGGCAGCTGGTATTAAAGAAAAAATTTCTGTATCAAGATGAAGCCAAAGGGAAATTTTCTCCCAACTGGCAAGGTCCATACATGGTTCACCGGGTTCTGACAGGAGGAGCACTTATACTTGCTGAAATGGACGGAGAAGTCTGGCCGAAACTGATTAATTCAGATGTGGTCAATCGTTACTATGTGTAATCTTTATGCTTTACTATATGATGTGAATTGAACTACGTCTGACCTGATTCCCATTTAAGAGAGGATACGTAGGCAGCCCTATGGGTTCGGTCACAATTTGATAAAATTTTCATTTCCCCGGCAATTGGAAACTAGGGCAGAATTTTAAGGAGGACCCTCAAAATTCCGAAGTAATTTTAGTCAATCATCGCAAGCAGCTGTTAGGAGGATCAACCCATTAAACTGGGGCAGAATTTTGAGGAGGACCCTCAAAATTCTGTAGCAAGAGAGGTTGCAATGTCTTAAGCCACGTAACAGTCGTCGGGTCATCTAAAAGTTATTTCTTAAACATATACTTATGTCATATTTTTACAAATTCATGCATGTTTATTATCAAAATCGCCTTGTTCAGCAATGCTACCCCCAAGGATACCTACCATATCACCAGATCAAAGCCAAACAGGTCAAGCAGAGCTAGCGGGGATGCGAACTAACCTCCCCCTATACAAAACTCATGACTTTTCTTTGGATGCAGACACTTGGATTGCGAAAGAATCTGACATACTATACACTCACGAGATAAACGTGGTTCAGGGATACAACTCTCAGAATTGTTGCATTTGCCAGCATTTGCTACCTACGCACACCAGTGATATGCCCTATATCACAATGCCCCCAGCAGTCACAACATCGCAACTTGCTATTACTATTTGCCATTTTATTTCTGCATTGCATAAATCTACCATTCTGCATTCCAAGACTAAACACCGCCTCCACCTGTATTTTTTGCATTGCATAAGGCTACAATTCTGCCTTCCGAGACTAAGCACTATCTCCATCTGCATTTTTTGCATTGCATAATGCTATTATTCTGCCTTCCGAGACTAAACGTTATCTCCATCTATATTTTTTTGCATTGCACAAGGCTATCAGTCTACCTTCCAAGACAAAACACTATCTCCATCTGCATTCTGCATGGCTGAAAGATCGCCACCTTCGCATCCTGCATGGCTGAAAGATCGCCACCTTTACATTCTGCATGGCTGAAAGATCGCCACCTTATTTACATTCTGCATGGCTGAAAGATCACCACCTTTACATCCTGCATGGCTGAAATATCGCCACCTTTACATTCTGCATAGGTGAAAGATCGCCACCTTTACATTCTGCATGGCTGAAAGATCGCCACCTTTACATTTTGCATGGCTGAAAGATCGCCACCTTTACATCCTGCATGGATGAAAGATCACCACATTTACATCCTGTATGGTTGAAAGATCGCCACTTTTACATCCCGCATGGCTGAAAGATCGACACCTTTACATTTTGCATGGCTGAAAGATCGCCACCTCATTTGCATTCTACATGACTGAAAGATCGCCAACTATTTACATTTGCATGGCTGAAAGATCGCCACCTATTGCACCTCATGTGCTTAAACATCGCCAAACGATGCATCTCATGGGCTAAAAGATCGCCATACTATCTGAGGGCGCCATTGTTCAGAGGCACAATTTGCATAGCCCGAGAACACCATGTCATGGCCTGAGGATCCCTTTAATCTTTTGCATATCATTATTCAAAGGCATCATGGTTCGGAGGCATCATTCTCATAGACCGAGAACATCATTTCATGGCCTGCTAATCCTTTATTATTATACGCTTCATGGCCCAGGACATCATGGTCTAAGGACGTCATCCTAACCGTCCAAAGACAACATTCATGGTCCGACAGGAATTTACATCACGTTTAAGTTTATGCACAATATACGCTTGTACTGCTTATTTGCAGGTAAACCGGCGAGCAACATCCATCTCGGCAGGAGCGATCCCATTCCAGTTCTCGTAGCCCTATCAGACCTTAACCATTCACCCCGTCCTGAATATCGCGTCTATTCTTGAGAAGTCTCCATCGTCATATTCCGTCGACGGATCCTGAACTACATATGGTATGATTCCTATAAGACCAGGGATATGTAGGTAGCTTAAAAGCCAGGGCACAGCCTAAGTATCTTCAAACCATTCCGCTCGGTCAAAATTGGCCATCATATCTTTACCCGACAACTCTATCATCCTTCCCGGGTAAAGAGGGGGGGTTGTTGATACTCAATTTTTTCTTATATATTTTAATATTCAAAGTACCTTCAAAATAGCACGTATATGCATATATAAGTATGTCCCAATGTTTTATTATTTTTCCCTAATTTTAAAATATTTTTAAATCAATTTATTACCTTATTTTATCAAGAAAAACCCAATAATTATTCC
>MU756227.1:4093-20622 GCA_026770625.1 Nicotiana glauca | reverse complement strand
TTTATCTTCCGCATTCAGTATGTTATGATACCACATGTTGATTCAGCCAGCCAGTTGGTTCGCTCGGTCACATGTAGTCAGGCACCGAGTGTCGCGATACGTCCAGGCCCAGGTTCGGAGCGTGACAGAAGATATCTCTATGTCTGTCTATATGAAAATAAAGAGGTGTGAACCGATATAAAATATTCGTCGACGACATCTGTGATAGCTATAAGTATAGATGAGGATCTTATGTCTGTCGAAAACAGACACAAAAATATTGCCCAAACAGATGAGACACAATTCAAATAGAATTGATTTCATATGAAAAACATGCAGTTCAAAAATATGAAAGTATCAAGTCAATAGTGTGTAAAATCACTTTTATCTATCTTATATGTCTAGCATAACATGAAAATATGATATGCATCTAAAGTCCATTCATATGGCTTATATGATTTAACGCATATGACAATCCCTGAAGGATTTAAATTGCTTAAAGCATATAGAATTTTTGGTCATGAAGTACTACATCCTAAGTAAAATTTGTGCATATTTGTATCTTGCTATAAATATAAGCATGATAATGTGATAGCGAAGATCTTCAAGGTGCAATAAATTCATTGGCGTTAATATGGCTATTTTATTTTGTCAATTCTCTGCCGACGCCAACCTTCAAGAAGCTAGTGTACAAGATTGCAATGGAAATGCTCAAGAATGTAAATTAATGCTCTCATCAAGGGGAGTTGATACGTGTTGTACTCTTTTTCCCTTAAAAGATCTTATCCCACTGGGTTTTCCTTGCAAGTTTTTTAACGAGACAACCAAAAGGCATATTGTTAGATAGGTGTACTCTTTTCCTTTACTAGAATTTTTCCCCTCTGGTTTATTTTAATTAAGATTTTAACGAGGCATATTATCTGTTGGATAAATATTCAAGGGGGAGTGTTATAAATAGAATTTTATTTATGGTTAATGTCTATATTTTAGAGAGATTGTAGGGATTTTTCTTGGTGGCTAAGTTGCGTTTTTCCTATAAATAGAGGGATTTTATTCCATTGTAATTCATCCTAAAATCAATAAGGATTCTCTCTTTCTTTCTTTCTTTGCAATATTCTTCTTTATTGTTTTATAATATATATTTTTTTGGTAATTAAATGATTTTATTTACCAAGTGTAAATATTTACAACCTAGAAAAAAAATATTTTTTTTACCAAGTGTAAATATTTACAACCTAGACAAAACTGAGCTTTCCTGCTCTCTTTACTCCCTACTGGACATACAACCCCAGTTAGGATTTTCTTACCTTTCTTACTCTTCCCTGTTTCTTTTTTGGCACTGTTACATTATATCAAGATACCAATTCAAAGTGTTCGTAGTCCTATCTAGCCTAGGGAATATGGTAACTCTAACATAAATTTCCTGAATGATTGATATGATTATGGCTTTTGCTGTTCTACTCTTCTGCTGGAAAATGACATTATTCGCCTCCTGTCAAATATGATATATTGTTGCTGCTAAGGACATTCTGCATATTTCTGCTCCTTCGCTTTTACCTTTAGCTCTTCTTTCTATCCATGCCAGCTCTTCCCTCCAGTCTAGCTTTGTTCTTTGATTCCTTGCCATTTTAGGAGTTGCTGCCATATAGTTGCTGTCATTTTATATTAAAAAAATATGGTGTACTGTTTGAATATCTTTTTGACATAGTGAGCATGCGGTGTTTATATTTATCCCCCATCTTGCTAGCCTTTCTTTTGTGGCTAGCCTTTCCTATATTGCCAATCTCAGAATGAAAATCCACTTTGGTAATCCATAGTTATTGCAGATTAATCTCCTCCATGGTACTTCATGAAACTCCCCTTGCATGTCTTTGTACATGTGCTTTATAGAGAAATTTTACATCCTATTCACCTAACCCTCTATATCCAACAGTGTCAAAGTATTTTATTGCCCTAAAGATTTGTTATATGACCTATGATGCATTCTTTGGTGTTGTGTTCTATACTGGTTTCCCCTTTATGTAGTATGCATTTACCCATTGAACTCAGAGCTTGTCCTTATTTTTGCATATGTTCAACAAAAGTTTGCATATAGCTGCTTTATCCCATAGATCCACATTGATGAAGTTTAAACCACCTGCTAACTTTTGGACAAAGTTTTTCCCATGCAATCAGTGCCTTCTTTGTAGGTTCTGCATTTTCTGACCATAAAAATCTTCTGCATATTGTGTCAAGGATCACAAAGGCAGTTGTCGTTCTTCTGTAAAATCAAGGGAGTAGGGAAGTCACCTTTTCTCTAAGGATAAATAGCTAAATATCCCTGCTCTAAGTTCTTGAACCTGTTGTCTTTTACCAACAAAACCACTAGTGGGTCAGCGACTCTCTCGTCTATGGAATGGACAACACCTATACCCGATTCCTAAACTCCAGTTCCTGCTCATGAAAGCGAAGATTTTGATGTCCACACGGCCGAAGGATCCAATAATGAATTCTTCTTTTCTTTACTCAATGCTGAAGCTGGTTCTGAAGCAGCAAGCGTAACTTGAACTTGGAGAAGCGAGCCTCTATCAGAGAAAGCCATTGCACGCTAGCCCCTTGTCTTGTATAGGGTGGAAAACCTGCACACCCCTAAACTACAAGCTTTCTTTGAAGTCCCTACAATATGGGATATAAGCTATTGGACTCAATTCCATATGAAAAATGCAAAGTTCTTAATTAAAAGTCGAAAACTCAATCCCGAGCCCATGTCTCGGAATCCAACAAAAGTTATAAAATATAAACACCCATTCAACCACGAGTCCAACCATACAAAAATTACTCAAATCCGACACCAAATCACCACTCAAATCCACAATTCTTTCTCTTAAATGGGTGGGAAATTCAATGGGTAATCAATATTTTTGATTACCCATGGGTAATCAATATTTTTGAATAAAAATGATCAAAAATGGCTTACCACAAGAAATCACGTGAAACCCCTCTCAAAAATCTCCTCCAACCGAGCTTGCAAAGTCCAAAAATGATAAAAATCTTGAGACCTTTCAATTTTAAACACTGCTAGTGGGTCCTCTTCTGCGGTCCATTAAGCTATTTTTGCGGTACCTCTTTTCGTAAATGAGAATATGTCGTAAGTCAATTGATGTAAGCTCAGAAATGAGATCATCTAGGAATGTACATAAAGTAAGTTAATCATGTTATCTTAGAGGTTACAAATATTTAAGATCATGAATAACAAGTATCAAGAGGGTTGGAAAGTTTAGACACTAAACGAATTGAAGAAAATAAGTTTTGTCGAAAATCGACAAGTTTGAAATGTTATAACATGTACTTTTAGGGTGAGAATACTATGCTTAACCTGATAAGGAGGTTATGTTATGAGTTATTTTAGTCGTATGATATTCTTGTGTTATGTTTTGAGGTCAAGCGAGTTGGGGAACAAAACTTGGCAAAGGTCATCACAAGTTACTTTCATAATGTGCTGAAAATTACGTCAATTGTAGCTGTAATTTTCTCCCAATATAAATTAATGGATGATAAACATATCAAATCTAATATCTACGAGTCTAGTTTCTAATTCATTAAACCATTTGTCTATACGATATCGGAAGAGAGAGATATTCATATTTTCGCAAGACCGTGCAAGCAGCTCCCAATGGGACCCACTTAGTTGGTGGTTGACCTACTTCACTTAAATTAGCTAAGCAAGCACGAAAAGTTTTATTTAAGGGAACAGGGTTCTAAAAGGCAAAACGACCAGGCGGGTCATTACATATAGCAAGTTTTAGTAACGCTCAAACAACTCCAGGAAGCAAAAATCAAATTCAAGTTCAAGAGCTCAAGCTTCAAGTTATCAACGTTCTTCAATAGTGACTGGTAGAGTGGTTAAGAAATTCAAATAGGGACTACATTGAGTAATATTTTCCCTAAGTGTAGTACGATATAATTATTTTTAAAAAACTAATAATTAATAAACTTAATAGATTGAAAAAAATAAATTGAAGTAGTTTCAGCCATCGATAAACAATTTTATTTCTAAGCATTGGTTGTTGGCCTAAAAGTTGGGCCACTTGTACTTTTTTGTAATTTTTTCCTATCAATTTATCTAAGAAAGAAAAAATGTTAAAATTTATCCTAAATTTTGATTTATCTATGCTTGGACACACAAATGGATTGGGCTCTTAAGGACGAACAAGCCTCCTACTTTTCATGGGCTTATTTTTATCATACAATGATTATTAGTATTATTGTGATATCAATTTTGAGTGCATTACTCAATTTTGATAATAGGATATATATATATTTTTTAAAGTTTATTCTTTACATTTCGTACAACATCAAGACAATTTGTGTTTTTCTATTTTATATAAATAAAAACTAGCCCTAGGCGGATTGCAAAAAAAAAAAAAAAAAAAAAAATATTGATTTATTCTAAATTTTTTATTCATTTATCCTTTGGTACATGAAAGCCAAAAAAAAATAATATGAAATGCCCATACTATCGATTTCGACTCATATTTGGAGCCACATAAACAATTGAGTGTTTCAAATATATTCTTAAACTATAAATTGGTTTATACACTCTTGGTAATTAGTTTAATGTATACCTATCAATAATAAAAACTGGGCAAAATATACTCTAAATAATCGGAAAAAAAAATCTGAATATACACTTAAGGATCGTTTGGTATGAGGTATAAGAAGATATAGTGTTGTTATAAAAATTTAATATCACCTTAATACTTCGTTTGATTAACAAACTGGGTATAAGTTAACCCGGGATTAAAATTAATATCGGGATAACTTATACCTTATAGAGGATGAGATAATTAGCACACGTATAACTTATACGTTCTTCTTACAAATTATGTAATTGTCATATTTAATACAACATATTAAATAATAAATAAAAAATAATCTCAATATAACTTATCCCGGCATAACTTATATCATTAGACTTGTCTAGCCGTAGTCAAAACCTTAAATAATTATTATAGCACATATCCGACAAATCACAAATGTCAGGCTATATTAGGACCTTTTAGGGTGCACGTGATTTTATTCTTTTTTTTTTTCCGTCCTTTTTCGGAAAGTTACATCAACCGCCTCAATCTCACTCTTTTTACCACATCCGCGCCCAACACAAACAATCTTCCCTCTCTCACTCACACTCACAACCCTTAATTTCTCTTGTCTGCAAATCTAGGTTTCGATCTCCTTTTCTTTTGCGACTACGAGTACTTCTGCTGCTTCATTAATGGAGTTTGGAGGTGATAGAAAAAGAGGAAGGCCACATGGCCCTATGAATGGCAATGGTACATTTAAGAAATCTAAGCAAGGTAAAACTTATTATCTTTCTTTTTCTTGCTAAATACCTTTTGCATTTTATCCTCTTGTTTTCTAATCTTTGTTTACTTGCATATTGTTGGCTTCGTTGCTTCTTATCTATACGTGCTGTCAATCTAGGGTTTTGCTAATTTTACTTCTCCCTTTTTTTTTTGGAATTTAATATATATCAATTTTTGTTGACATTTTATCCTTTTCTCGTTGTCTATATTTGCGTCTGTTTTGTGTTTTTTAACTCTGAAACAAGTAATGGTGTGGATTAATAGGGTTGTTTTCGACTCATGTATTTTATGGTTGTGGTGATTGAAAATTTCTAAGTAGTGGTCGCAAAGACAGTTACATCAAAGTGTAAAGTTTGAATAGTTAAATGAATTAAGGTTTGAAAGTTTTTTAAATGTCTAACTTCTTAGCAATGAAAGAGTGTCTTATAAAGTATACAACAACAAACCCACTATATTCCCACAAGTGGGGAGTGTCTTATAAAGTATGATAGTTAAAATCGTTTACAGTCACCCATGGCGTGGCTTAGTGGTCACTGAAGTGGGTGCAAATTCCAACGGAGAAAAAATAGGTGATTTCTGGTGGGAGGTGTCAGGCAACTGGTGGAATAGTCAAGAGCATGTAAGCTGGCCCGAACACCATACTTTTTAAAAAAAGAAAAAGAAAAAGAAAAATTGTTTACAGTAGAGGGAACAATTGTCATGTAAAACTTGCTAAGTTAAATCTGAAACAAATGGTAGTAAAATAGTTTATGATGACCGAGCTGAATTTTTTTGTTTTCTTGTGAGAAAGAGAGGAGAACCTAATTCCTTCTTGCGTTTCTCTTTTGTTTTTTTATACCTCCAAGAAGATAGGTTTTAGTATTTGCTTCTATGTCTTCAGAAATTTTTGCTGGAGTACTTCTAAATTGCGGAAGTTATTTGTAAAACAGGGTCTGGTAGACATTCTCCACAAAAAAAAAGGGTCTGTTAGATGATATGTACATTGTATTGTATATGACTTTGAATTTTCTTGTGGCCAAGTTTGTCCTGGTAAATTGCCGTGAACTATATATTCTATGTTCACCTCTAAAAGAATTAGAGTTTGAAGAGTTCAAGTGTAAGTTGTTTTCTTTCTAAAAAAGAACTTACCAAAAAAGTGTAAGTTCTTGTTTCTGGAGAAAGATAAAACCTGGTTATACTTTAAAGGTTTACGAGACAAACTTAAGGATTTAGTTTAATTTGTAATGGTTTTCATCATTCTCCTTGGTTTTATATTGATCAGAAAAAGTTGTACGTTGCTGATAATGTAAATGAGTGATAATAGATGTCTTTCAAATAGATGGATAATATCACAAATTTAACTGGAAAACAATTGATTAATGTCATGCAACAGAACTGGAGTCAATTCCAACTGGTATAGGAAGCAAATTGAAGCCGTGCACAAAGTTTTTCAGGTTACAATCTTAACTCATCTAAAATAAGTACTTTTTAAGTGTAGTTTATTATATTTCTAACTTTGTTAAATTTTAATCAAGGGTATTTATGTGGTTATTCCAATTATTCAAATCCTTTTCGGACTAATGGATTGGTAATCCAAGGTTATGTTACAGGGATAATAGTTAAGTTGAAAACAGTTGTTGAAAGGAAATGCGATGATTTTGATATAACGTTGAACTAACAACTTGTTCAGAGTTTATAATCAAAAAAGCTGATCAGCGGGAGGAAACTTCCACTGCCTTTAAATAAGCCAGTAGAATGACTCTGCTACACTCAAATACTCAATCATGCAAGTAAATTCAGTGCAAACTTAGCTATATAATTTTGTGAGAACCTTTGGTGAGTCACATCTGATAGTAATATTGTGATGGTGCGGCAGATAGATGAATTGGTCTTTCATATGTCGATTATTAGGCTGTTCTCTCCTCCTAAGTGACTTTTCTTGACATTGAACAATTCTGTAGTTTGCATTCTGTAGTTTGCAATCAAATTGATATGTTGGTACTTCAAGGGTTTGGGTGAGCTGGGAGTGTTATATTGGTAAACTTTTTAGAATAGCTAAGCATCTTGATCTGAGAAAGTCTTGTTAAGCAATCTAAGTTATAGTTTTCTTAATCTCTTTTCAAGCAATCTAAGTTGTATTTTTGGCTTCTCCTATTCTCTAATGTATGACGTGAACCTAATCTTTCTGCATAAAATAGGCTTCTGGGTGGTTGTGATGATCTAGCTGTTATGTATGCCACTTCCCGACATCTTGACGGGTATGCCAGTCAAAGGCTGCCCCAGTTAGGATTTCACTGAAATATGCCATCATCACGTCATGTGGGAAGATTTTGCATTGGTTAGTCTCATTGATGAATTAGGCAATATAAAGTCAATTTGTACCTTAAGGATCAACGCATGAAGGCTAAAAAATAAAAAGAACGAGAAAGCACTATGTCTGGAAAATTATTGAATTTGCACAGCACAGTGCCATTTATACACACGTCCTCTGGTATACATGTATAACACACATGAACAAGTACAATGGGGAAATCGAATATGGACCTTACTACATGTGATTTACTTGGTGGGAACATAACCTGTCGGGTACAAAACTTGTGTTTGTGATCATTCAAGTAAATTACGAGCCACTTATTACTGCATCTCAAGAATCGCTTATCTTGTGAAGCAAACACGTTTACTCTCTCTCACACACACACATATATATATATTGTATTTAAAGACTCCATGAATCACTAAATCTAAGAGATAAGAGTGCATACTTCATCCGTAAAATATGTTTGGTTAAAAGTGTCTCAAGCATGTCCAAGATGATAAAATCTTGAACCTTCTCGAATCTCAAGAGTGTTCATGCGTCTCATGTGACTTCTGCTAGCTGCCTTCCCACTCCATTATGCTAATTTGTTCGTTCTAAGCCTTCTCCTCTTGGCCTACTAGGTCTCAATTGCTTAAGGGTTCCCGGTTCTTGGAATGTTTCTGGCTAACTAGTTAAGAGAACTATTTCTTCAAAGAGTTTTATGAATGGATGGGGTAACCTCAAAGGAAAAACATTTTCTTTGGTTTCACGGTAACTTGTATAAGATTTGTTTGACACCAAGATATACCATCCAAAGTAATGGGATCCTTACCTGTTGGTTGGAAATAAATAAATTCATTGGTTAACTTGATTCTTTTGATGTACGTATTTCTATCTACAAGATGAGGCTTGATATATCTCTATTGGTAGTATTAGGCACCATTTAGTTTTTGGCCTTTTGTGTAAATTCACAAAAGGACATTTTTTTATTTTATTTGATTGATCATTTATTTTAAAGATGGAGAGGAACTCAAAATGATGAGAGACGTCATATAAGATACCGAAGCCCCAAGGGTTTAGTTCAAGTGGCAAAGGTTGAGGGATTTGTGATTTAAGTCACATGTTCGAGCCCTGCGCCATGCGAACTAAGCCTGATTTTTAAGTGGAGAAGGGTAGAGGGGCGAGCCCATTATCCCCAAGTTTTGAAGGATGCTGTTGGCCCAAAGGGTTTGCCTTAGACGGATCACGGATTCTCGGTCATAAATAAAAAGAAAAAGAAAAAAATAGTCTAAGTACAAAATTGGAGCATATGTTCAGTGCTCCTTGATGAGTCAAGTTACTAGAAAAAATCATGTGGACTGAAGAAAAGTATGAAGAAAGGATTAAGGGGTGCTCTGTGGTTTTTGAGATCTATGGTTTATGTTAAGAGGCATTAAGTTAATTGTGCAGGATGAATGTGATTTCAGATGTATTTATATGGTTAAGCCTGAAATGAGATTATGAGGTTAAAATAGTTATCATATATTTTATTGGTCAAAGGTGTACTTTTGGTTGGAGGATATGGCCATTCTTGATCACAGATGGCCTTTTTTAAATGGTAGCATGAACTGAAGTTTTCCTAAATTTGTAATGTTTTGGAAAAGTGCCATTGATATAATCTTGCCGGTATACATAATAATGCCTAATTCGAGAATTACGTCATATACGATGGCGAACTACACGGTTTGGCGCATATGTTCAGTTCTCCTTGATGAGTCAAGTTACTAGAAGAAATCATGTGGACTGAAGAAATGTTTTAAGATTTAGGATAGGATGCTGCTCTGTTTATATTAAGTGGCTAAAGTTAATTGTGCAAGAGATTGTGAGGTCAGAGTCATCAGACATATCTATATGGTTAAGCCATGTAATGTGATCATGAGTTTAAAATAGTTATCAAAGATGTTATTGGTCAAAATTTATTTTTGGTTGGAGGCTATATTCATGTTGGATTATAGATGCCCTTTTTCTAATGGTGGCATGCACTGCATCGTTAGAAGAGTGTCATTGATATAATCTTGCTGATAATTCACCTTACATATCAAAAAGGTTATATCCTTCTTGTAACTTTTGCATCTTCTTGATGCTTGCAATGAAACAACTTATCTCATCCAAAAAAAAAAAAAAATTCAAAAAGGTTATAACTTGCTGATAATTTTTTTTTGTTCTCTCTTTTTTATCAAAAAAAATTGTTGCTTTAAAAATATTACCTGTGAAATCTCTATCTGCATGTTTGGTTGTAACCCCGTTGGTCAGAGCAGCAGTTTTAGTTGAAGTTGTCGCTGGTGAAAAACAACTTTCATTTTGCTTAGTTGTCATAGCCTGTTTTGCTGTAAGAGTCAACCAACCATCCTATGCAGATTCTTTCAAAAGCTCAAATATTAGTCTGATTTGATTCTAGGGTCTTTTACCTATGTGGCTGTTTCTCTGTTGGAAAAAGGGGTTATGATTTCCTTCGTTTAGATTTTAGAGATAGAAAAGAGCCCTAAACTTCTAGTTGTCATTGTATTAGTATGTCATAATGCAGAGGTCTGGGATCCATTCTATGTTTAAATCAGGAAAGGTTGGTTGTTACACATGATGCTTCTGAAGATTGAAGAGTATAACACACAGTCATATAACTAGTGGAGTTTTATGAAGTTATACATAATTGGTTATATTGCATATATGCTATGATTGCAAGTTTGCAGCAATTTTATGAGCTTAAAGCCTTTGTTTGAAGGCGCAAGAAATCTGAAAAGATGTTTAGGGTGGATGATTAAGTAGGACGCTGGTTAGTTTAGCTGGTAACTTGAAAACAGAACTTTGATTGATAGTTTGAGATTCTGCTTTTGCTATGGAGCTGGTTAAAGCATAGATGAAATTGGATATAATAGTTGGATTTACTTGTATGATTAGAGGGTGGTCTAAAAGAGCTTCAGAAGTGTTCCTACTTTATCAGTGACTAAATTGAGACAGAAGTAATAAGCTCTGGCTTTTTCTCTGCTACAGGCACCAAACTGTGAGAAGAATTTACTGGTGCCTTGTTTTGGGCCTATTGAAGAGTACATGTTTGACATGAACCAGGTACCACGTTTCAATATATTTCTTCTGTGGCTGTTTTGGTGAATTGTGCTATGTGCAGAGAAATTCCCTTCAGTCATTTGATAAGAAAGATCCCAGATGCATATTATTTTTTGGAAGGAGAATATTACCAAATTCTTCTGGTTAGATGATTGTTATTCTCATTCAGTAAATTGTGAAGCGGTAGGAAATTCAAACTTGAAGTTGTCCGTATAGGTAAAGTGCACGGTTGATATCTATCATCAAAAGATAGGGAGGACCTCATTTTTTTCTAGTTGGCTGATTGTGTATAAGATGTTTGGTTGCTTCATAGCAATACACTTTGTATCTTTGTATTTGTTGAACTGTTAGGAATAGAAAAATCGGTAGGTGCAGTTTTGAATCTTGCTATTGAGCATGTTTTCTCTGATTCTGTTTTAACTGAAACTTGATGATCTTGGAGATACTCTGACAATTGCGAAGAGTCAATTGTAGTATTCTGAAAATGAATGTTTGATGGTTATGACATTTCTCTCTGTAGATGCTAGATATGATCACACCGTAATTGGTCTTTAAACTTTATTCACTTATGTGGCAATGCTGGGGAAGTAGTGAAATGGCATTTTAGATCTTCAAGTCCTCTTTTATCCCCTTTTTGGTGCCTTATAATGCCATGATTGATATCTGGGAAAACCTTTTCTTTCGAGTATTATCAGGTATTTTTGTTGTTTGAGGAATTTACCTTGCAACTAAAGTTTGTACGCAGACTTTTCCACCTTAATTTTCTTTCAATTCAGTTATTTAGACCAAAAGTCGAATAGAAAGAAGCAGCCTGGTGTATTGTAAGCAAACATAAAATTTTTGGTTGACTTTAGATCCTTTTTTTCCGGGGCCGGGGGGTTGGTGAATAGGTTGGTGAATAGGATCTTTCAACCGAAAGGCAGTGAAGAAATAGCTAGTGTGCGTCGAAGAGAAGCTTGCATACAATTTTCATTTATTGAAATAAGAATCCCTGCCTTCTTTTCCGTTACTTCATTATTTTTTTCATATAAGTTATCTTCTCATGACACTTGTTAAGTGATTCCCTTCAGATGCCTTAGAATTGATGGGTGTATTCAAAAGATAGAAACGTCACCAGTTTCTTCTAGTCGGCTGATTGTGTATAAAATGTTTGGTTGCTTCATAGCAATAAGCTCTGTATCTTGCTTTGTTGAACAGGTTGTGCATAGAGAAGAAAATAGGTAATCTTTTGTGGTGTAATTCTGGAACTTGCTACTGAGAATCTGACAAGTCCAAAGAGTCAATTTTGGACAATCTGAAACCAAACATCTGATTGTTATGTTACCTATGATATGATTGCACTCAAAAGTTTGGTATTTAAATTTAATTTACAATTGCGTAGTAACTCTGAGAATGGGAATGAAATGACGTTTTCGATATTCAATTCCTCGTTCCACTTATTAAAAAAAGATATTCAATTCCCCCCTCCTTGGTGCATAAAGCATATCATGATACCATAGTGGGAAACCTTCTCCATTGAGTAGTCTTAGAATTGCAATGTTGTTCTTATTTGAGGAATTTCCCCTCCAACTGGAGTTTGTACCGTTGATCTCAATCTCCTTGTCGCTCAGTTATTTAAACAAAAAGTCGAGTGGAGTTGGACAGGCTGTGCTTGTAACACGAAATTGACATTCTTCTGTCATTTCTGAATACTTTATGAATGTTGGAACTATAACAAGAAGTGGTTTGGATGATCATAAAAGGAAGTGTTTGGTGATATGTATGAGAGAATTAGATTGTTATGAATTATGGGTGAGGAATTCTTAGATCTTAAACACTAACTTCATTGTATCCGAGGTTTATGCATCGTCTTTCCCAAGTTGAAAGTTTTTATTTAGTTGGACGAATAATCAGTATGATCTGTGTTGATCTCTGATACTTAGATGTGGATTTGTGGAGAAAAGTGCAACATTGAGGGTAAGATTTTCCTGGAAATTTGTAAACCAGCTTATGGTTACAAAAGTTGTATACATCTGATTTGCTGTTCTATTCCATTCTGAAATTGTGGTCATGATCGCTCAACGCACCGGATATTACATTTCTCTTGCTACACTTACAGACTATTATAATAGTTTATAAAATCTGTATGGTTATTTCACGTAGTAATACATTTACTGGAGACTTGGAATGAGGACGCATTCATAGATACTATGTGAAGAAGCGACATATATGTGATAGTGGTGGAAAAAGACCATATCCGTGATGATTGTCATTTTGGTGTACTGGTGTCAATAAATCACTGTTGCTTTTGGTTCATGGGTAGAGATTTGTCTCAAGGAATAAGTTTTGGATGTTGGCTCTTAAGTCTCATTTTCCTTTGAGGTGATAGATATGAGCAGAGGATCTTCAAGGAGATGAGATGTCAGTGAGAAAATTTCAATGCTTCTTGTTGCAAAGTGTTTTCTTTTCTTATGCAGGGGACACCTGAGCCATTTAATTTATACCAAGATGATTTACGTTCTGTTTTTTTTGGCTGCCTGTGGATGTTGATCGTTATACGAAGATCATTAGTTTCTAATTTTAGCTGCCATTGTATGTTGATGGTCTTTTAACTGTAAAGTCTGGTGGGAGGTTCTGAATTGGTTTGGAATACAGTGGTTATGCTGAGTTCAGTAAAGGGGGCATTGCATAGCTGGTGTTTTAAAAGGAGAAAGAGAAGACCCAGGGCATGGGATATAGCCCCATTAGCTCTGATGTTTGTTGTGTAGAAGAACAAGAATAGGACAACGCGTGAAGGGGTCAATAGTGAGTTTGCACAGATGAAGGGTAGCCTCTTGTTTCTAGTTTCTTTTTGGTGCACCCATGAGGTCCTTGTTCGTATAGACGAGTAGGTGACATTTGTAGTGATCCATATTTTGGTGTAGGTTGGTGCACCCATGAGGTCCTTGTTCGTATAGACGAGTAGGTGACATTTGTAGAGATCCATATTTTGGTGTAGGTTTCTCTACTTTTTGGTATACTACTTGTATACGGTGTTTCGCCGAGAGAATGAACATTAATAAAATTCTTTACCTTATCAAAAAAAATAAAAATGTAAAGTCTGTTTTAACTTTTATGAAAAGAAAAAAACCTTATCCATTTGAGAAAAGTTTCCAAAGGAAACAAAAACTCTTTGTCCCCAATTTTTTTTTTGTTTGGGTTGTGGTGATTTATATTAGGTTAGGTTTAGCCAGTTTTTCGAGCATTTAGCTATGAGAATTGTCCTTTCTTCATCCTTTAAGCTGTAAAATAGTTTTGATGAAACAAGATCCTTCATTGCAGGGATCATGAAGATGCAAAGCTACAAAAACGATGAGTTGGCTCCCTTACGACAAAAAACCTTATTCTGCTCAGGGAGCTAACCACAAAAACAAAAGTAAACACATAATTGGGTTAAGCTATAGTAAGCGAGCCAATGAAGTCTAGGATGGGAACTACATTATTTGCAGGGGTTAGAGAGCTCCAACTAAATAGGTGCACAAGGCATTTGGCTTTGAGAGTATGGATAGGAGTTGAAATGCCATCAAACCATCTGCGATTCCTTTCTTGCCAAAGCCACCAGAAAATCTTGTTGGGACCATCTTCCTGACTTTCTTGATGGTCCTGTCAACTTTCCAATTGTTCCAACCTTCCGCTGCCTCCCTGATGCCCCAAGCTGTAAAATATTTTTAATAGGCTAAAGTTTGACCGGTCCTTGAAACGGTGTCATGTGAAAGTGACTAACGATATTTTGAGATATCATCTTTCTTGAGAAATTGCTAGAAGATTTGTGCTCAGTTTATTTTAGTATTTTGTATTTCTTGTCAAATTCTTGTGCAGAAGTGAATATGCAATGTGTGGATTTCAAGAAATATGTGAGCATGTTACTTTACAATTAATTGGTTCTTGTCTAGTAAAAAGACATGCTTGATCACTTTTTGGTTCATGTGAGTTTTTGATTCCTATCAACTTTCTTTCCTGTTGATAAGCAAGTGTTGGGCAATTTTAAAAGTTGACAGGCAAAAGAGCTCTAGGGACTCGTAATTTTGAGTAGTAATGTGCAATTAACATCGTAAACGAGTCTTGCAATGTGTTGTTCTTTGTGTTTCTTAATGTATCAGAATTTGAGTTTTGGAGATTTTAGTTGGATATCATGTTCTTTTATGATAATAAAGAGGGTTTGTAGAGTGTTTTGCTTGGCAAACGCCTTAATCAAGAAATTAAAAGATCGAGCCATATTCAAGATATGTGAAGGAACTGGGAGCTGCTGTATGACTTAGGCTTTCGCTGTTATTGATCTTCTTGCTGATAAGCTTGACTCTAATGGTTCATGATGGCAACTTTGTTTTTCCAACTTAGTAGTTGAATTAATGTATTAATTTGATTCTTCTGCAGTACTTCGGGATGCCCATTTGGGGAAGGATGCCACTTCTTGCATTATGTGCCTGGAGGCCTTAAAGCTGTAACTCAAATGCTTGGCAGCAACCCAGCTCTTCCAGCAGCTTCTAGAAATTCAATAGCTCCACTGTCTTTCCCTGATGGATCATCTCCTCCTGCTGTTAAGACTCGTCTCTGCAACAAATTCAACACCGCTGAAGGTTGCAAATTTGGTGACAAATGTAATTTTGCCCATGGTGAGTGGGAGCTCGGCAAGCCAATGGCTCCATTGCACGAAGAGTCCCGTGGTATGTTCCAGACTCATGGAAGGTATGGTAGTCGACCAGAGACAACTCCTGCAGGCTTTGGAGCAGCTGCCAGCTTTGGGTCTTCTGCGACTGCTAAGATCAGTGTAGATGCCTCTCTTGCGGGACCTATTATTGGAAAAGGTGGTGTCAACTCAAAGCAAATAAGCCGTGTGACTGGAGCCAAATTTTCCATTAGGGATCATGAGTCGGATCCTAACTTGAGGAATATAGAACTTGAAGGTACAATTGATCAGATTGGACAAGCTAGTCAAATGGTTCGTGAGCTTATTCAGAGCGTTACAGCAAAATCTTCAGCACCCATGATGAAGAATCCCAGCTCCACTGCAACAAGTAACTTCAAAACAAAAATTTGTGAGAACTTTGCTAAAGGGTCATGCACTTTTGGAGAAAGGTGCCACTTTGCACATGGAGCAGAAGAATTGCGTAGATCAGGTCTATGAGCTTTGCAGTATTTACTATTAGGGGGGTATTATCTTTTTGGCTGTTATCTGTTTTTATCTGGGTTTGTGAAAATACTAGATAGGTGTTTTTGCCATTCGGCGTCTCTTGGTTTTTGAGGCTTGTAGTTAGATCTTTATGTGCTGCTTTCTCATGACTTAGTTGCTTTTATCTTATTTGCTGTTCTTTTAATCATAGCCTAGTTACTGTTATTGATATGGAATTGTAGTATGTTTTACTGGAACTTTGCGAGTCTGGAACAATGTGTGCTTTGTGTGTGTCTCTTTTGCCTAATTAGCCAGAGGGACAGACTGCTGGAAAATTGTGTCAATCACTTGGTCAAGATTTTTTTTTCTTGGTCTAATCTCTAATCCTTCGTTTTACGGTTGAATTGTTTGCTATCTACATTTGGCCTCATTACGGATCGGGGATGACTTTTCTAGTGTCTGCTGATTTAATTCTGCAGTCGAGGTATGCGATAGAGGGAAAATCATGGATTTTAAGAGATGAGAGAGGGAGTTGAGTATAAGTTTTGTGTTCAAATTAACTGTTCAGAAATTCAGGAGACCTATATTTTTCAAAGCTCATTCTCAACCTTCCCCACTCCCACCAACCCACCCCACCCCCTCTCCAAAAAAAGTTTTTTTATCAAATTGCAATTTCAAATTTCTGTTTTTTCATTTTTCTGCA
>MU756226.1:12419-23520 GCA_026770625.1 Nicotiana glauca | reverse complement strand
CAATCTAGGGAACCAAGGGATGGTCCCCCCCCCCCCAACCACCACCAGTACCCCCACTGCAACAACAAGAAGACCCCATACCAGGGCCAGTGGAGGCAGAGATGGAGAAGGACGATGTCCCCTTAAATCATCACTTAGGGCCAACCCTAGAACTCTCAAGCCTAAACGGAATAAAAATCTTGCTATTCAGAAGAGGCACGAGAAGAGGTATGACTCAGTTGCCCGTTAGCTTTATACAAGTGCTCGATGGATATCTGTCCTCCTCATGACCCTACTGTGGGGAACAAAGCTATGATCCTAGTTCCATCAATGAGAAGGAACCCTGTCCAAGTGGGGGGAATAAAAGAGAATGGGCAATGAACAACACTGACTTAGCCATGAATCAATCTACTAATTTCATAATATGGAATATTCGGGGAGGAAACAATGACAAATTTAGGAGAAACTTTAGGGATGATAGACACCCGTAGGCCGAGATTGGTTACTTTGCTAGAAACAAGGATGATCAACCATGCTGCCATGCTCAACGAATTTGGTTTCACTTAGATGATAAAAGTTCTTTCGGAGGGGCAATCAGGTGGTATGGTTATGATGTGGAGGGATGGTATAATTAATGTCCAAAATGTTGTTAGAAGAGGTCAGGAGATCCATGCAACTATAGAGGTACATCCTTTACGTAAACCTTGGCTCTTTACTTCAATTTATGCTAGTACCAATATTCATTCTAGAAATATCATGTGGGATAATCTAGAAAGTATTAGTAACACTTATAAAGGACCTTGGCTAATAGGTGGTGATTTTAATGATATTTTAAACGCTAGTGAGAAATTTAGAAGTAAACCAATCAAGGATAGTAGAGCTAAATATATTTGGTCCAGAATTAATAACTACAACCTAGTTGACCTAGGTTTCAAGGGAAGCAAATACACTTGGACCAATAATAGACATGGTAATAAGTGCCTTATTTTAGAAAGACTTGATAAAGTTTTTTGAAATGAAGAATGGTTATAACTTTTTCCTAAAAGCTCTATCATCCATCTCCCTAGAACTCACTCTGATCACAATCCTATCCTAGTTGAATTAATTCCAAGAAATAGAACTCCTCATTAGGTCCCCTTTAAGTTGGAATCCTTTTGGTGTAAACATCCGGAGTTTCAATCTGTTGTTACAAACTCCTGGAATAACAGTGAGAACTTTAAGGCTAGCTCTAACTTTATTGATAATGTTAAACCTTGGAAGGACATCATTTTGGCAATATCATGGGGAGGAAGAGAAAACTCTTAGCTAGACTACAAGGCATCCAAGCTTCTAACAGCTATGCTACCAGTTCTTTCCTAAAAAATTTAGAATCTTCAACATAACTTCAATGATATCCTAAAGATAGAGTAAGACTACTAGAAACTTATATCTACGCTAATGTGGCTTAATGATGGTGACACCAATACTAAATTCTTCCACATCTCTGCCACCAATAGAAAAAGAAGAAATAAAATTTCTTTCTTCAAAGATGATGACGGTAACTGGATAAATGATCATAGTCTTATTCTAGGCCATGTCCAAAACTATTTTGCCTCTCCTTTTACCTCTTCTCATACTCACTCTTCTTGGGCTAACCCCCTAAATACTCAATCCAGTTGCAAATTTAATAACCTAGAACACCTAGATACCCCCTCTTGGATAATGAGATAAAAAGTGCAGTCTTCTCTTTCAAACCATTCAAGTCTCCCGAACCAGATGGTCTGCACCCCTTCTTCTTCAAAAAATATTGGTTCCATATAGGGGATTTTGTCAACATGCTCTGCTATAACATCTTCAACAACCAAAAAATCCCTCCGTATATTAACAAGACTTTTCTATGCCACATTCCTAAATTCCATAATGTTAATAATATCAAAAACTTCAGACCTATTAGCTTGTGCAACACTATCTATAAATAATTACCAAGATTCTAGCCAATTGTATCAAACCTTTCCTAGATCAACTAATCGGTCTTTATCATGCTAGTTTTATGAAAAAAAGAAAAGCCTCTAACAATGCTATCATCATCCAAGAAATAATTTCTAAATTCAATAAACTGAAAGGTAAACAAGGCCATATGATTCTGAAAATTGACTTGGAAAAGGCTTTTCATCCTCTTGAGTTGTCTTTCATTCGTCACACCCTAAATTTCTTTAATTACCCTCCTAAATTCTCTAAACTCCTGCTAAACTGTATTTCTACCAATAAAATAGCAATATTAATCAATGGAGTTGTTACAAACTATTTTCAACCAACTAGATGTATTAGACAACGCAACCCCACCTCCCCCTTTATCTTTATCCTCTACCTAGAAATGCTCACCAGATATATAGAATATCAAGTGGACATAAAAATTGGGACCTCATTTCCCTAGGATATAAATGTCCAAAGATCTTCCACTTATTATTTGCTGACGACCTTTATCTGATGGCTAGGGTTAATACTATATCTTGTCAGGCCATAAAAAAATGGGCTTGACCTATTCTACTCTCTATCTGGTCAAAACATCAACTTTACTAAATTGAAGATCCTGTTTTCAAAAAATTATAACCACTCAATCATCACCAACATTACCAATTCTCTAGGTACTAAAAAGAGTAACAACTTTGGCATATATCTTGGTTTCCCTATCCTTCACCACAACATAATACGTAGGGATTACCAATTCATCATAGACAAAATGAGAAACAAACTTGCATCCTGGAAAATGAGATTTTTTAGTTTGGCAGGAAGAAAAACCCTTGTGTTATCATGCCTTAACTCTATACCAAACCATTATATACAATATACCCTGCTACCTAGCAAAATCCTTAAAGAGATTGATAAACTCCAAAGGGATTTTATTTGGGGTAGTATAGTAGAAAAAAGGAAACTTCACTTGGTAAACTGGTCCACTATATGCCAACCCAAAAAATATGGTGGACTGGGGATCCATAATGCTCTCAATAAAAACCTTCGTACTCTGGCTAGCTTAAGTTGGAGACTCCTTACAAATGCTCTAATTCCTTGGGCAAAGCTTATCATCTCATACTATTGCAATAGCTCCTCTGTGAATAAAACCTCCTTCCTCTAGAAAAGCATTTGTAGAGGGTGGGACATCTGTTCTAAAGGTATCACATGGTCCCCTCACATCCATTCCAATCTTAATATATGGGAGGTCAATTGGATACCAAATACTGGTAAACTAAGTAACCTAGTTACAAGCCCCTCTTCAACCAAAGATTTCTCCACCAAAATTAGGGTTATCTTTGATGGTACTATCTAGAACCTAAATTGTTTAACCTTCTCTCCCTCTCCAGATTTGTTAACCACTATCTCCAAAACAAAAATCCACCAAAAGGCCTTCCCATTTACTTACCTACTTAGTCCCTCACCACTAAAAGTGTCTTTACCACCTCCTCTTTTTATACTCTACTAGAATCTCCGAAGAACTCTAACCCTGACTTCGAATGGATTCGGCATTTGAGTGCCCCAATAAAATCAGATTTTTCCTATGCAATGTCTTCAGTCGAATTCCTTGCAGGAAGTGTCTTTCACATATTGGACTGAACATTGATTCGAATTGTCCCATATGCAAAAACCCTATTGAAAAGTCGATTGAACATATCTTCTTGGATTGCAAAGCTGTTAGCAATCTCTGGAGTGAACTGCAAAGAACCCACCCTATCAACATAAGTGGGAAGCACTGGCTTCTCCAAATAAGGGACTTCAACATTCGTATAAAACACAACTTTATAAACTAGAAAAACTTCTTTCCCTTCATCATCTGGCATATCTGGATTAATAGAAATAGTAATTACATGTGACGACCCAAAAGGTCATCACTTGTTTTCCTCATCTGTTCCGTGCTTCTGAGGTCTTGAAAACCTCATTTTATATTACGTCGATTTTCATGCGCAATCCGGGCGCATAGCTGGAAAGTTTTTATGTTAAAATATGTGAATTCTATGAAAAATTTGAAGAATTTTGATATTAATATGATTATAGTTGACTTTGGTCAACATTTTTGGTAAACGGACCCGGATCCTCGAGATCAGACTGTCCCGAAAGGTTCATAGAAAAATATGGGACTCAAGCATGTGCCCGGAGTTGAAATCCGAGGTCTAGAACCTGAGTAAAAGAATTATTCTGTTAAATTGTTTTTCTGAAATTATTTAAGGAAAATGAAAATGAAAATTGATTAAAATACTATGGTATAGGGCTCGTATTTTAGTTCCGACGCTCGGTACAAGTCTTATATATTGTTTAAGTGCATCCTATAAAGTTTGGTCGAAATCGGATGTCGTTTGACGTGTTTCAGACCTAAATAGCGAAAGTTAAGGTTTATGAACTTTGAAATGAAAAGTGATGATCTTGGAGTTTAATTCATTGAATTTGATGTTATGTTAACAATTTGATCGCTCGAGCAAGTTCGTATGATGTTTTCGAGTCAGTGTAGATATTTGGTTTAGAGCCCCGAGGGCTTGGGTGAGTTTCGTATAGGTAACGGAGTGGTTTTGAACTTAGAAAAATTGCAGACAATCTGCAGCAGACATTCCTTCATCGTGTTCGCATGAAGGCTTTCGCGTTCGCAGAGCCTGGCCTGTCTCTTCTACGCGTTCGCATAAGGCCTCACGCGTTCGCGTAGGCCAGCTGTGAAGCCCCCAATTTTTTTCTTCTACGCGTTCGCGACTTGGTCCACGCGAACGCGATGCTTACCCGTCTTCCTTCATCGCGAACGCGACAGGTGTGTCGCGAATGCGATGAACAATTTTGCCCAGTTAAATTTTATTAAACGAGACAGAACCAGTAGCTATGGGATTTTCACTTCTTTATAACGAACCCTCTTCTCTCCCAAGCCCTAGGAAGCCATTAAAGCCCCCAAGCTTCAAGACCACTTGAGTAAGTAATTTCCCGCTTATTTCCTTCACTTTTCCTTAATTAATTAACAAGTTTCTAAGCCTAAATCATGAAATCAAGGTAGAAATCATGGGTTTTGAGCAAAGTTAGGGTTTTGAGAATTTTGGGTAATTCAACCCCAATTTGGGGTTGAATCTTAAAACAAATTATATATTTGCACTCGTGGGGGTATGGGTGAATTTATTTTGGTTCGAACCTCGGGTTTTGACCAAGCGGGCCCGGGATCGGGTTTTCAATTTTTGGACAGAATGTTAGAAGGACCTTCATTAGACAATTGGGTTGGATTGTTGAGTAGTATTGATGATATTAAATAAATTGTGTATAGATACGATTGAATTGGAGCGAAATTCGAAAGGAAAGGCATTATTTGAGGACTGAGTTGGCTTGAGGGAATATGAGTTGAGTCTTGTTGCTAATTGCTATGTGATCGAGTACGATGTATAGGCATGGTGACGAGTATCTATACATTGGTGTCTAGCATGACCGTGAGTCCTTATAATGTGATTACCATGACATGGTTGTGAACTCCGTATTTATTGGAGAAATTCTATATGTTGTGAATAACATGTGAACGGTAAAATAATTATTTGATTCTTGGGAGCATTAGCTCGAATTGTGATACGAATATTGAAAATATATGAAATGACTGGATTCTTTGGAGCGTTGACTCGAAATAGTAAAATGAATTATAAGATAAGTAAAGTAAGGAAAAATGGAAACGTTATTGATTATTCCCTTGCCGGGACATAAGTATTTAATGTATTCTCCCTTGCCGAGATGATTGAACTATTGATTATGCTCCATTGCCGGGATGACTGGGCTGTTAATTGTACTCCCTTGTCGGGAGGTTTGCTACGTATTTGTCTGCTGTGTGTCCCTTCATTGTAACTATTCTTGGGGACTCAGACTATTAAATGATACTGAGGAGCGGGTTGCACGCCACAGCAAATGATACTGAGGATTGGGTTGCGCTCCGCAACAATGATAAATGATAAATAATGTGGGTCAGGTTGCACACCGCAACAGTGATATGTGGAGCGGGTTTCATGTCGCACCAATGGTAATTATGGAGCGGGTTGCACGCCGCAACAGTTGTTGACATATGTGGTTATGTCTGAATATTTATTTCTTGTTTCATTGTGGAATAAAGCTATTTTTGGTTGTTACTCCGGATTACTGTTTAATTGTATTTCCCCGCAGCATGTTCCCCCTCCCTTGATGTTGATTTCTTGGTATTCGATATTCCGCTGTATATTTTATAACTGCACAGGTTTATGTGGTGTCCAGTCTAGCCTCGTCACTACTTCGCCGGGGTTAGGCTAGGCACTTACCAGCACATGGGGTCGGTTGTGCTGATACTACACTTCTGTGCGTTTTTGCACAGGTCCAGGCTTTGAGCAGCAGCAGCAGTAGTTCGATAGCAGAATCTTATTACCACGAGACTGAGGTAGCTTGCAGGCGTCCGCAGGCTCGGCGTCTCTTCTTATGCTTTACATTTATACTGTGGTCTCATTGTTTCGAGACAAACAGCTGTTATATTTCTTTCAAACCTTTATAAGTAGTTTATTCTTAGTGGTTTGTGAGTATGTGACATCAAATCTTGGGTAGAGGATTTATGCT
This sequence comes from Nicotiana glauca, assembly GCA_026770625.1. NCBI lineage: Eukaryota > Viridiplantae > Streptophyta > Magnoliopsida > Solanales > Solanaceae > Nicotiana > Nicotiana glauca. Next base: position 16,983 of record MU756226.1, on the reverse strand, counting down.
GGGTATTTCGTATTTATTTCAGACTTATAAAGAATTAGAATTCCGCAGTTATGGTTATTATTATTGTTTATGCTATTAAATTGACAACAGGATGGGTTTACTAATGAAAAATGGTGAGTAAATTGGCTTGGCTAGCTACCACGTGTAGGCGCCATCACGATCCCGATGGTGGGAAATCCGGGTCATGACAAGTTGGTATCAGAGCACTAGGTTAGATAGGTCTCACAACTCACGAACAAACTTAGTAGAGTCTGAGGGGTAGGTACGGAGACGTCTGTACTAGTTCCCCATAGTCTATTGAGTTAGGAAAAATATCTCATTTGTTCTTTCTTGTCGTGCGATTTGGTTCATAAAATGCTGATTGAATTTCTACTCTGTTCTTTCGCAAATGGATAGAACACGCGCTTCCTTATCCGCTGATCAGCAGTCCGAGCCCCAGGCAGCTCCCGCTAGGGGCAGAGGACGTGGCCAGGCTAGGGGCCGAGGTAGGGGCAGAACCCAGCCACCAACAGCAACACCAGTGGCAGATACTCAGGTTAACCTTGGCGAGGAGGTTCCAGCCCCAGCCCAGACAGTTTCGGTGGGCCCAGCTCAGGTCCTAGAGGGGTTTATTGCTACCCCTATTCTTCAGGACGCCTTGGTCCGGTTGGTTGGTATTATGGAGAGTGTCACCAGAGCAGGATTGCTTCCTGCAGCACCAGCCACTCCTCAGGCTGGAGGAGGAGCCTAGACTCTTGTTGTACGTACTCCGAAGCAGGTAGCTCCCCAGACTCAAGTTCCACTGGTTCAGACAGCTGCGGCAGTTCACCCGGGGGTAGTTGCACAGACCGGTGATGGAGCGGCTATGTCTGCAGATACTTTATGGAGGTTGGACTGATTCACTAAGCTCTTCACTACTACATTTAGCGGAGTTTCTTCTGAGGAACCCCAGGATTACTTATACAGCTGCCATGAGGTTCTTCGTAACATGGGCATTGTGGAGTCCAACGGAGTTGATTTTGCGGCTTTTCATTTGTCTGTATCTGCCAAGACTTGGTGGAGGGATTACTGTTCAGCTAGACCAGTAGGGTCACCACCTTTGACTTGGGATCAGTTCTCGGAGTTGTTTTTAGAGAAGTTCCTTCCCGTTACTCAGAAGGATGCTTATCGGAGGCAGTTTGAGCACCTCCAACAGGGATATATGGCGGTCACACAGTAAAAGACCCGGTTTATCGATCTGGATCGCCATGCCCTCGTCATACTCCCCACTGAGAGGGAGAGAGTGAGGAGATTTATTGATGGGTTGATCCAGCCTATCCGTCTTCAGATGGCCAGAGAGGCAGGTAGTGATATTACTTTTCAGGAGGCAGCCAATGTGGCCCGTAGGATCGATATGGTTTTACCACAGGGGGCTGTTTTAAGGCAGACAAGAAGCCTTGTCACTCAGGTCGCTTCGGTGGTGCCTCATCTGGAGGCAGGGATTCTTATGATAGGGGCAAGTCTTCCAGGCCATTTCAGTCAGCCCTCCAGGCTTCACAGGGTGGTTCAGGTGATCGTGGTTTTCGTAAGCAGTATTTAGATCAGCAGCCCATCAGTACACAGCCTCTTCAGAGTGTTCGTGGAGGTCATTCGGGCCGTCAGGGCCAGTCTCATCATTCCGAGGGGTGTTATGAGTGTGGAGAATACGGTCACATCAAGAGAGCTTACCCGAGATAGAAGGGTACACAGTCACAGCAGCAGGGTCCTCGCCCCATGATTCAGGCACCAGCTGACCCACAACCTGCCCAGCCAGCCAGGGGCGGGGGTAGGGTTTATAGAGGTGGAGGTCGAGACCGTAGAGGTGGAGGACATCCCGCCAGAGGTAGAGGTCAGCCGGTTGATGACCGTCCTAGAGACATGGTTCAAGGAGGTGGTGCTGAGCCCAATTTTATGCTTTGCCAGCCAGGCCAGAGGCGGAGGTGTCAGATGCTGTGATTACAGGTACCATTCTGGTTTGCGATAGAGATGCTTCAGTACTATTTGACCCTGGATCTACAGATTCATATGTGTCTTCCTATTTTGCACCTTGCCTGACTATGTCTAATTATGCTTTGGACATTCCTATTTATGTGACTACACTGGTGGGAGACTCCATAGTAGTTGACCGGGTGCATCGTTCCTGCGTGGTTGTGTTTGAGGGTCTTGAGGCTCGTGTTGATTTATTACTGTTAGATATGGTAGATTTTGATATTATATTGGGGATGGACTGGTTGTCCCCATATCATGCTATCCTAGATTGTCACGCCAAGATTATGACCTTGGGTTTGCTAGAATTACCCCGACTAGAGTGGAAAGGGACCCCAGGTCACGCCACCTGCAATGTTATTTCCTACGTTAAGGCTCGACGCATGGTCGAGAAGGGGTGTTTAGCTTATCTGGTGCGTGTTCGCGACTCCAGCGCAGAGGTTCCTTCTATTGACTATGTTCCTATTGTATGGGAGTTTCCCGAGGTTTTCCCTTCAGACCTGCCGGGTATGCCGCTCGACAGGGATATTTATTTCTGTATTGATCTGGTTCCGTGCACTTAGCCCATTTCTATTTCGAGGTATCGCTTGGCCCCGCTAGAGTTAAAAGAGCTAAAGGATCAGTTGCAGGACTTGCTAGAGAAGGGCTTTATCAGGCCTAGTGTTTCTCCTTGGGGTGCGCCGGTGTTATTTGTGAAGAAGAAGGATGGTTCGATGCGGATGTGTATTGATTACCGGCAGCTAAACAAAGTGATGATAAAGAATAAGTATCCACTACAGGGGATTGATGACTTGTTTGACCAGCTTCAGGGAGCAAGGGTGTTCTCAAAGTCAGCTGAAGATTAGGGCGTCTGATGTCCCTAAGATAGCATTCCGCACTCGGTATGGGCACTATGAGTTTTTAGTCATGTCATTTGGGCTGACCAATGCCCCAGCAACATTTATGGAGTTGATGAACCGAGTGTTCAAGCCTTATCTAGACTTGTTCGTGATAGTCTTTATAGATGATATCCTTGTGTACACCCGCAGTCAGGAGGAGCACGAGCAGCACCTCAGAGTGGTTCTTTAGACTCTGAAGGATAGTTAGCTATATGCTAAGTTTTCAAAATGCGAGTTCTGGTTGAGTTCGATTGCATTTCTGGGTCATATTGTATCAGTAGAGGGTATTCAGGTGGACCCAAAGAAGATTGAGGCAGTCAAGAATTGGCCTTGACTAGCTTCAGTGACTGAGATCCGGAGTTTCTTGGGGTTAGTAGGTTACTACCATCGGTTCGTAGAGGGGTTTTCTTCTATTGCAGCCCCGATGACCAGGTTGACCCAGAAGGGTGCACAGTTCAGGTGGTTAGATGAGTGCGAGGCGAGCTTTCTGAAGCTCAAGACAGCTCTAACTACGGCGCCAGTGTTGGTTTTTCCCACAGGTTCAGGGCTTTACACAGTCTATTGTGATGTTTCCCATACTGGGCTTGGAGCGGTATTGATTCAGGATGGCAGAGTTATTGCCTATGCTTCGAGACAATTGAAAATCCATGAGAAGAATTATCCGGTTCATGATTTAGAGTTGGCAGTGGTTGTTCATGCTTTGAAAATTTGGAGGCATTCTGTATATGGTGTGGCGTGTGAGGTATACACGGATCACAAGAGCCTTCAGTACTTGTTCAAGCAGAAGGAGTTGAATGTGCGGCAGAGGAGATGACTAGAGTTGTTGAAAGATTATGATGTTACTATCTTATATCACCCAGGTAAGGCCAATGTGGTGGCCGATGCATTAAGTAGAAAGTATGCCATCATGGGTAGTCTCACTTATATTCCGGTCAGCCAGAGACCGCTTGCTTTAGATGTTCCGGCCTTGGCCAATCGATTTGTGAGATTAGATATTTCTGAGCCTAGCAGAGTATTGGCTTGCACGGTCACTCGTTATTCTCTATTGGAGCGTATCCATGAGCGGTAGTTTGATGATCCCCATTTGTGTGTCCTGAGAGACACGGTGCAGCGTGAAGGTGCCACGAAGGTAATCTTAGGTGACGACGGGGTGTTGAGATTACAGGGGCGAGTGTGTGTGCCCAATGTTGATGGGATTCGAGAGTTGATCTTAACGGAGGCCCATAGTTCTCGGTATTCTATTCACTCGGGCGCCGCAAAGATGTATCAGGACTTGCGGCAGCATTATTGGTAGTGTAGGATGAAAAAGGACATTGTCGCGTATGTCGCTCGGTGTTTGAATTGTCAGTAGGTCAAATATGAGCATCAGAGGCCTGGTGGTGTGTTTCAGAGGATTGAGCTTCCCGAGTGGAAGTGGTAGCGGATTATAATATATTTCATTACTGGACTTCCGTCGACTCGGAAGAAGTTTGATGCTATTTGGGTCATCGTTGATAGGCTAACCAAGTCAGCACATTTCATTCCAGTAGCAGTCTCCTATTCATTCGAGAGGTTAGCTGAGATTTATATCCGGGAGATTGTTCGCCTTCATGGGGTACCGGTATCCATCATCTCAGATCAGGGCATGCAGTTTACCTCGCGCTTCTAGAGAGCGGTTCAGCAAGATTTAGGCACCCAGGTTCAGTTGAGCATAGCATTCCATC
>MU756226.1:0-11871 GCA_026770625.1 Nicotiana glauca | reverse complement strand
TTTGAGATACTTGATCGAGTGGGAGAGGTGGCTTATAGACTCGCATTGCCACCTAGCTTATCAGCCGTGCATCCAGTTTTTCATATATCTATGCTTCGGAGGTATCACGACGACCCTACACATGTGTTAGACTTTAGCACTGTCCAGTTGGACAAGGATTTATCTTACGAGGAGGAGCCGGTAGCTATTCTAGACTGGCAGGTTCGACAGTTGAGGTCGAAGAGATTTCCTTCAGTGCGTGTTCGGTAGAGAGGTCAGCCTCCTGAGGCCTCGACCTGGGAGTCCGAGTCTGATATTCGGACCCGTTATCCACATTTGTTCCCCGACTCAGGTACTTCTTTCTTTTGTCCGTTCGAGGACGAACGGTCGTTTTAGAGGTGGAGGATGTGACGACCCAAAGGGTCATCACCTGTTTTCCTCATCTGTTCTGTGCTTCCGAGGCCTTGAAACCCTCATTTTATATTGCCTCGATTTGCGTGCGTAGTCCGGGCACGTAGCTGGAAAGTTTTTATGTTAAAATATGTGAATTCTATGAAAAATTTGAAGAATTTTGATATTAATATGATTATAGTTGACTTTGGTCAATATTTTTGGTAAACGGACCCGGATCCGAGATTGGACTGTCCCGGAAGGTCCGTAGAAAAATATGGGACTCGGGCATGTGCCCGGAGTCGAAATTCGAGGTCTAGAACTTGAGTAAGAGAATTATTCTGTTAAATTGTTTTTCTGAAAATATTAAGGAAAATAAAAATGAAAATTGATTAAAAGACTATGGTATCTGGCTTGTATTTTGGTTCCGACGCCTGGTACAAGTCTTATATATTGTTTAAGCTCTTCCTGTAAGAGTTTTGTCGAAATCGGACGTTGTTTGACGTGTTTCAGACCTAAATAGCTAAACTTATGGTTTATGAACTTTGAAATGAAAAGTGACGATCTTGGAGTTTAATTCGTTGAATTTGATGTTATGTTAGCAATTTGATCGCTCGAGCAAGTTCGTATGATGTTTTCGAGACAATGTACATATTTGGTTTGGAGCCCCGAGGGCTCGGGTGAGTTTCAGATAGGTAACAGAGTGGTTTTGAACTTAGAAAAATTGCAGAAAATCTGTAGCAGACATTCCTTCATCGCGTTCTCATGAAGGCTCCCGCGTTCGCGGAGCCTGGCCTGTCTCTTCTATGCATTCGCGTAAGGCCTCACGCGTTCGCGTAGGCCAGCTGTGAAGCCCCCAATTTTTTTCTTCTACGCGTTCGAGACTTGGTCCACGCGAACGCGATGCTTACCCGTCTTCCTTCATCGCGAACACGACAGGTGTGTCGTGAACGCGATGAACAATTTTGCCCAGTTAAATTTTATTAAAAAAGACAGAACCAGTAGCTACGGGATTTTCACTTCTTTATCATGAACCCCCTTCTCTCCCAAGCCCTAGGAAGCCATTAAAGCCCCCAAGCTTCAAGACCACTTGAGTAAGTAATTTCCCGCTTATTTCCTTCACTTTTCCTTCATTAATTAACAAGTTTCTAAGCCTAAATCATGAAATCAAGGTAGAAATCATGGGTTTTGAGCAAAGTTAGGGTTTTGAGAATTTTGGGTAATTCAACCCCAATTTGGGGTCGAATCATAAAACAAATTATATATTTTCACTCGTGGGGATATGGGTGAATTTATTTTGGTTCGAACCTCGGGTTTTGACCAAGCGGGCCCAGGGTCGGGTTTTCAATTTTTGGACAGAATGTTAGAAGGACCTTAATTAGGCAATTGGGTTGGATTGTTGAGTAGTATTGATGATATTAAATAAATTGTGTATAGATACGATTGAATCGGAGTGAAATTCGAAAGGAAAGGCATTGCTTGAGGACTGAGTTGGCCGTAAACCTTCGAGGTAAGTGTTTGGTCTAACCCTAGATTGAGGGAATGGGAGTTGAGTCTTGTTGCTAATTGATATGTGATCGAGTACGATGCATAGGCATGGTGACGAGTATCTATACATTTGTGTCTCGCATGACCGTGAGTCCTTATAATGTGATTACCATGACTTGGTTGTGAACTCCGTATATATTGGAGAAATTCTATATGTTATGAATAACATGTGAATGGTGAAATAATTATTTGATTGCTGGGAGCATTGGTTCGAATTATGATACGAATATTGAAAATATATGAAATGACTGGATTCTTTGGAGCGTTGGCTCAGAATAGTAAAATGAATTATAAGATAAGTAAAGTAAGGGAAAAAGGAAATGTTGTTGATTATTCCCTTGCGGGGACGTAAGTATTTAATGTATTCTCCCTTGCCGGGATGATTGAACTATTGATTGTGCTCCCTTGCCGGGATGACTGAGCTATTAATTGTACTCCCTTGCCGGGAGGTTTGCTATGTATTTGTCTGCTGTGTGTCCCTTCATTGTAACTGTTCTTGGGGACTCAGACTATTAAATGATATTGAGGAGCGGGTTGCACGACGCAACAAATGATACTGAGGATCAGGTTGCGCGCCGCAATAATGATAAATGATAAATAATGTGGGTCGGGTTACACGCCACAACAGTGATATGCGGAGCGGGTTGCATGCCTCAACAATGGTAATTGTGGAGCGGGTTGCACGCCGCAACAGTTGTTGACATCTGTGGTTATGTCTCAATATTTATTTCTTGTTTCATTGTGGAATCAAGCTGTTTTTGGTTGTTATTCTGGATTACTGTTTAATTGTATTTCCCCGCAGCATGTTCCCCCTCCCTGATGTTGATTTCTTGGTATTCAATATTCCACTGTATATTTTATAACTGCACAGGTTTATGTGATGTTCAGTCTAGAATCGTCACTACTTCGTCGGGGTTAGGCTAGGCACTTACCGGCACATGGGGTCGGTTGTGCTGATACTACACTTCTGTGCGTTTTTGCACAGGTCCAGGCTTTGAGCAGCAACAGCAGTAGTTCGATAGCAGAATCTTATTACCACGAGACTGAGGTAGCTTGCAGGCGTCCGCAGACTCAGCGTCTCTTCTTATGCTTTACATTTATACCGTGGTCTCATTGTTTCGAGACAGACAACTATTGTATTTCTTTCAGACCTTTATATGTAGTTTATTCTTAATGGTTCGTGAGTATGTGATACCAAATGTTGGGTAGAGGATTTATGCTGAGTATTTTCGTATTTATTTCAGACTTATAAGGAATTAGACTTCCGTAGTTATGGTTATTATTGTTGTTTATGCTATTAAATTGACAACAAGATGGGTTTTACTAATGAAAAACGGTGAGTGAATTGGCTTGGCTAGCTACCACGAGTAGGCGCCATCACGATCCCGATGGTAGAAAATTCGGGTCGTGACATAACATCTACAATACGGCCAACCAATTAAGGGATACGCAAATCATGCAAAAGGCAGTGGAATTTAAACTATTCGCGGAAAAATCTTTTATTAATCCTCCCAAATCTCTTATAAAAATTAACTAGTTCAAACCTCCTAGTGGGTGGTACAAACTGAATGTGGATGCCCATTTTCATAACAATGACAAAAATTAAGGTATAGGAGGTGTTTTTAGAAATGCAACAGGTAGATGGGTGGTTGGTTTTGCAAATCTAGCACATGCAAATGGCTCCCTTGCAGCAGAATTAAAAGCACTACGAGAAGGGCTACGAACAGCAAAGTAATGGGATCTCTTCCCACTTTAGATTGAAACAGAGTGTTTAGAGGCTATCCAGGCAATACAAAATGTTAATAAATTATTTAACGAAACTGTTAATGATTGCAGGTCCTTAATGCACCAGCAGAGGGTTACTCTCCAGTACATTTCCAGGCAGGGGAATAGGATAGCTAGCTAAAGGAGTCCTAGAAATGGAAAGCAAATCTCAAGGGTTGGCAGGAAGAAGCAAAGCAGTGAAGTCCACAAAAAAAAGTTTTTGTCGTACCACCTTCTGATGTAACATTTTTTGTTGAAAGTGAGAAACTTGAATCAACTTGTCATGAAAAAGTTATATGTAATGAAGCTTGTTATATGCTAGCAAGCGTAGGAAATAAATGCATCCTCCGTGGTGCAAGTTATGTTAACTATGTACTGGCCATATATGGATGTTCCTTAGCTATTAATATATCTATTTCCGGTTTGCTAAAAAAAAGTCATTTAATTATTTTACTAATATTTAGGAATAGCCATCTAATTTATCTTTCTAATATTTAGGTCTTCAAAATCATCAACATTTTGTATATTAGATTTTTTCTTATTTGAATGATACAATACAAAAGATTTGTAAAGAAAAGCAAAAATATTTTAACCGATCAATTCAAACTGATTTCTTTGAAAAGGAATTCGAGCACTATGACTATTTTCACCCGAGGACTGTTTGACTTAAGTTCTTAATTAGGCTATTATAAGAATATAAAAAATTAAGACTTATATATATATATATATATATATATATATATATATATATATATATATATCCCAAAGAAAATCTTATAATGTATAAATTATGTTCGGATAGACGGATTCAAGGTTTGGTAGAGATGCAGAAGTATTCATCTTCCAAGTAAAAGGTGTCGTATTGGCTCGTCAAATTTTCTAAACCTCTTTCGTCTTGAATTGAAAGTTTAAGATAGGAATCACGTTCACATGATCAAATATTTTTCCTTTTTTTGAATTTTTTTATTGAAGTTTTAAATTTTAAAGATTTGCAGGTGACTTTGAGATCAATCAATGATTATTCTTACTTTTTGGTACTTATAATTTGGTCAAAATATCATAGTATAGCCAGTTTTCACACTGGTCAATCAAAAATAGTCAGTATATTATGTTGGACCGATATACTTTGCTAACTCCTGTAAAATTTGCGTGAGACTGGAGCACCAGTGCTCCAAACTCCAGTATATTATACTGGATATTTATACTTGTTGGAACTCCCGTAAAATATGCAGGAGTTCCAGCATAATTATGCTTGAACTCCCGTAAAATTTACGGGAGTTCTGGTGCATTTGTGTACGAACTTCAGCATATTATGCTGGACCGGTATACTTTTCTAACTCCTGTAAAATTTGCGGGAGACTGGAGCACCAGTGCTCCAAACTCCAGTATATTATACTGGATATTTATACTTGCTGGAACTCCTGTAAAATATGCGGGAGTTCCGGCATAGTTATCCTGGAACTCCCGTAAAATTTGTGGGAGTTCCAGCATAGTTATCTTGGAACTCCCGTAAAATATGCAGGAGTTCAAGCATACTTATGCTGGAACTCCCGTAAAATTTGCGTGCGCATTTTTCGGATTTTGAACAATGTTTTCGCTCAAATTTTTCTTTACATAAAAAGTGGCTAAATTTCGATGACTTTTGAGACTTGACTATTTTTCAACGACCAGTGATAAATCTGGCTATTTTTAAATTTCTTTTGAATTATCTCGTACACAACAGAAAATTTATGGCCTACATGATGTAGATGCTTTTGCAAAGTTCAAGTGAATTCTCGCTAAAGTAATTACCATATTATAGATCGACAACTAGTTTATACTATAAATTTAATATTTGTTTGAAGTATTTGTTACCAAAAGTTTATCTTTTTTCTTTAGTGCTCCTAGATAATTACGTCTTTACATTTGCTAAAGAAAGATACTTTTCTTACATGATTATATTTGCTTTAGTACTATTATCAATTCAATTTTGATTTGGTAATTAATTTGAGTGCTGTCTTTAATGTTTTTCTAACGTGATTCGGTATTGCCTTGAGGAGCACTTTTTTCTTAAAAATATAAGATCTGACATTCTCATGTACGCATTGTACGTTCTTTTGGAATACCAACAACGTTTGTATGTAATTTTAAAATATTTGCAGAGGTCGTCGTGTGAACTACCATGATGATTCTTTTCAATCTTTTAATTATATTCTTAGATTAAAAAAAATAAAAACTAATAAGATTTATGTATGTGATCTACACATTGTGTAACTATCTCCGTCCGTCTAGTTAAATGAATATTACTTAAACTGCAACATATAAATACGCATATATTTTTATTGTGCATTTCACTATTTTTGTGATGACCAAAAGGTCATCACTTTATTTACAAGTTAATTTTGTATTCCGATGCCTTAAAAGTCTCATTTCATGCCACCTCGATTTGTGTGCACGGTCCGGACGTATATCCGGAACGCTTTTATGTGAAAATTTGATGAAAATGCTAATTTGGCCTTTAAAATTGATTTTAAGTTGACTTCTGTCAATATTTTGGGTAAACGGATCCGAACACGGAATTTGATAGTCCCAGAGGATCAAGAAAAATATGGTACTTGCGCCAATACCCGGAATTGAATTCCTAGGTCTCAAGCCCGAGAAATGAGTTTTTGAAAAAAATTGTTTAACTGAAATCATAAGATTTTTTGGAAATTTAAATGTGTTTTAATTTGATGGTATCGGGCCCGTATTTTAGTTTCGGATCCCGGTACAGGGCTTATATGGAATTTCGGTTGAACCTGTTAAATTTGGTAAGAAACGGACTTGATATGACGTGAATCGGACTATCGGTTGTTAAAATTTGAACTTAAGGGTTATGAAGATTTTTCTTTGATTTTGATCCTAAACTCGTAGTTCGAGATGTTAATTTTGCAATTTAATTGCACGAGCAAGTCCATATGGTGTCTTTGAGTGAGTATGCATGTCTGGTTTGGAGCATCGAGGGCTCGGGTGAGTTTCGGATAGGTTTCGGGATATTTTTACACTTAGAAAAGTTGCACGTTTTGCTGCTTCAGGTGCACAGACATTTTGTGCATCGCGATCGCGTAGCAACTCTAGCGATTGTGAAAAGGAACTAGGTTGTGGGTGGAATTTGTTCTATGCAAACGCAAAGAGAAAAACGCGAACGTGGAGCACCAGGGGTTGCTCTACTCAAATGCTACCCTTGTCTTGCGAACGCATATAGTAAATTGGAGGGGCGTTAGGTAGTCATCATTTCTTCTGCGTGAACGCGTACGCCGGTGTAACGACCCAACCGGTCGTTTTGAGAAATTAAGCTCCGTTCAGCGGCATAAGGTCTGGAGGAGCTTCGGAATATGAGTATCGACTTGCTTGCATGGTGGAATTCGTCCTTCGGATGGTTTAGAGTCAAATTTAGAGAAGAAACCTTGTTTTGGAAGTTAGAACAGTGAAAAGTTTACCGGAATTGGACTTTTGGGTAAAAGATCCCGGAATGGGCCGTGGATGATATCAACATCTTCGTATGGTGATTGTGGACTTAGGCGTGCGTCTGGATTCAAATTTGGAGGTCCGTTGAGTGAATTGAGGCGTTTCGGCGAAAGTTGAAGTTGGAAAATGAAGAAGTTTGACCTACATTTGACTTTTGGGATATCGGGGTCAGAATGCGATTCCGAGAGTTGAAGCAGCTCCGTTATGTTATTTTGGACTTGTCTGCAAAATTTGGCGTCATTCCGAGTTGAATGGATAGGTTTCGGCATGAGATTCGCTATTTGAAGATTTGGAAGTTCTTAAGCTTGATTTTTGGTTTGATTCGTCATTTCGATGTTGTGTTATGTGATTTGGGACTTCGAGCGAGTCCGTGTTAGGTTATATGACTTGTGTGTGTAATTAGATGGGTTCCCGGGGGCCTCGGGTGTGTTTCGGATTGGCTAAGGATGCTTTTTCCTCCTTTTTGAATTGTTGTTCTGCTATCTGGTATCTCCTTCTATGCGATCGCATAGCACGAATTTTGGGCAGCATCAATTCCTTCTATGCGATCGCATCATCACCTCCGCGATCGCATAGTGCATTCCAGAGGGGTTCCATTTCCTTCTATGCGATCGCATAGACTTGTTCGCGATCGCATAGTTATGTTCCCTCCTCTTCTGCGATCGCATGAACCCCTATGCGTTCGCATAGGCCTTTTTCTAGGCCTTCCAATTTTACTCTATGTGATCGCATTCCTTCTCTTGCGATCGCATAGAACAAAATGTCTGGGCAGACAGATTTAATCCCAAATTCGAGGGTTTCACCATTTTATCACATTTTGACTTCTAGAGTTCGGTTCTTGGCAATTTTTTAAGGGACTTTCACCTGAGCGACTTGGGTAAGTGATTCTCACTTGATTTAGACCAATTTCCATGAATCTCCTCTTAATTTCATCATTTAATTTAAGTTTTCGAATGCAAAATGGGTAGAACTTCATAGACCAAATTATTAAGTTTTGAGGGGTTGTTTGACCTCCGATTTGAGAGATTTTATATGGTTAGACTCGTGGGAGTACGAGGGTTCTGAAAATGTTAAATTCATCCAGTTTCGAGATGTTGGATTGAGGGACATTTTGGACATTTTACCTAATTTCGCGCTTTAGCTTTGAATTAAATAATAGAATCACTTGTAGATGTTAATTACAATATGTGATTTAATTGAATAGATTTGGGCCATTTGGAGTCGAGAACCCGTGGCAAGAACGTGATTGCTAGTTGATTTTAGAAAGTTTGAGGTAAATATCTTGTCTAACCTTGTGTGGGGGACATCCCCTTAGGATTTGAGTCTTCTATGTTGATTGTATTCCTTGCACGCAAGGTGACGAGTGTGTGCTCGGATTTATTTGTGGTAAACTGATCCTTTTAGGCTCTTAGACCCTTATCATCACTGAGTATGAAGTTGTTCTCGATATAATTGAGTTCCCTGCTATTAGTTTCACCTATACATATCTTACTTGGAACGTATTTGCCCTTTTGGGGTATACTTGTTGACAAATTGATTTATACCTGTCTAACTATGGACGCTTACCCTTCTACAGTCACAGTATCATTCCTAACCGTTTTTCTTTATTTGAAAAAAAAAGCAGTATTTCTATCTCTCTTATGATTAATTAGTCTTAATTGGAAAGAAGTTAAATATCCTAGGTTTAGTTGATATGTCCTTAATTGTAATTATTTCATTCATGTTAACTTCCTTATTGTCAGGACACCTCTTGATTGTAATTTCCTCTGTGACGTCGTGCAAATATGTTATATGTCCAATTGTTGTGGTCACCGGTGTAGCTATCACACACTTATTATGTCTTGTTATTTGTTGAGGTTATCGTGCTTCTTGGTTTTCCATAACCCTTCTTATGTATTGTTGGTTCCCTTGCCGGGACGTTATTGTTTCTATTATTGGTTCCTTTGCCGGGACGTTATTATTTCTATTGTTGATTCCCTTGCCGGGACGTTATCATTTCTATTGTGGATTCCCTTTCCGGGATGTTATTATTTCTATTGTGCATTCCCTTGTCGGGATGTTATTATCTTCTATTGTTGACTCCCTTGTCGGGATGTTGTTGTTCTATTATTTGGGTGAGAAAGAGTGATAAGGCACGAAGGGTTATGCCGTGCACGTGTACATTTATGTTGATTGGGCTGTAATGCGGGATACCAAGAGATCCCTAGCACATATATTGAGGATACCAAGAGATCATCGGGATACCAAGAGATCCCCAGTACTTATATATTGACGATATTGAGGATACCAACAGATCCTCGGGATACCAAGAGATCCCCAGCACTTATATTGAGGATACCGAGAGATCTCGGGATACTAAGAGATCCCCAGCACATATATTGAGGATACCAAGAGACCCTCGGGATACCAAGAGATCCCTAGTACATATATTGAGGATACCAAGAGATCCTCGGGATATCAAGAGATCCCTAGCACACATATTTATGTTTGGGACTACAGGACGATATCCTGGGAGATTCCCTGTTAAACTCATTTTATTCTGAGCTGATGTTTTTATTGATTCTAACCGTGTGCAAACATTTCGGGTGCTTGCCGTTGCATCTCTTATACTTACTAGTTGGTGGAGTTCTTGTTAAACACACTTGCACAAGCATACACGTAGTTTTACTCTCCACATTAGAGGTGAATACCTTCCGATTTTGCTAAGGGTGGAGATATGCCCTCATTATCCATTATATATGTGAGAGTGACCCTAGTTATCCAGTTAGTTGTCAGCACGATTGTGAGATTGATGGGGCACAAGATGCCAAGTGTTAGATTTGAGATGCTGGGTTTTCGTGAGTTATGATTCGTTCGAGACTTGGTGAAATTGTAGTAATAGTTGAATTAGACATTATGTGAACATCATTGGGAGATATGAGTTGTTGACTAGCGGCCTTGCTGTGTCTTGATCTTCGGATTTGGATTGTGATTCTGCCGTCATTTTGTCTTATCATTTATTATATTCTCATTGTTACGGTTTCTTTTCCCTTTATAGTTATCTGTAGCATTTTTCTACTATCCATGCAGCCTTTACATATTTATATATCGTTTCCTTATCAACCATGATTACACTGTTTATTTCACCGATAGGTGCCTTGACTGTTCCTCGTCACTACCCTACCGAGGTTAGTCTTGGTACTTACTAGGCACCGTTGTGGTGTGCTCATGCTATGTTTCTGCACACTTTTGTTGTGCAGGTGCAGGTACTCCCATTCAGTTCTGTCAGCCTTGGAAGGAGGCGTATCGGTAAAGACTTCGAGGTACATCTGCCACGTCCGAAGATCGAGGAGTCCCTTTCCAGCTTTCTGTAATAAGTATAGTTCTTTCAGAATTTCTCCTTTGTGCATTCTTGAGTCAAATCCTCTTATGTATCCCTTAGCTTGTTATTTGTGAGATTCCGGGTTTTGGGAATATTTGTTATCTTTGAGACTTGTTGCTGTACGTGCCAGGCGACACCTTAAACACTGATTTATTTCACTTGTCCAGTTTAATTACAATCCACGTTGTTAGGCTTACCCAGTCATAGGGACTAGGTGCCATCACGACATGTTCATGGAGGGTGAACTGGGTTCGTGACAAGTTGGTATTAGAGCTCTAGGTTCATAGGAGTCATAGATCACAAGCCGGTTTATTAGAGTCTCGTGGATCGGTACGGAGACGTCTGTACTTATCCGCGAGAGACTATATAACCGTCAGGAAATTCCACCTCATTTGATTTCCCTGTCGTGCGAGATTTTGACATCCACAATCTTAAACCTCTGTCTTCTACTCTCTCACATATGGTGAGTACACGTACTACGCGAGGTGATCCGGTACCCATGCCCTTTGCTGCAGCCGTCGGAGGTCAGGGTCGGGGTAGAGTTTGAGGACGCGCTCGTGGTGTAGAGAGAGCACCTGCACGTGCGACCGCCGAGGTACCAACAGCAGATCCAGCCGGAGTCCAGTCACCTGACACGCATACAGCTACTACTAACCCAACCCTTCAGGAGACTTTGGTACAGTTCATGAGTATGTACACCACTTTGACTCAGGCATGATTGCTTCCCCTTACTGCAGCCACATCCCAGATCGGGGGAGGAGAATAGACCCCTGCCACACGCACTCTTGAGCAGCGAGTGCATGTTGATCCGGTCCCTGAGATTATCCCTGCACCACCTACAGCACCAGTTCAACCTGAGGGCATGGCAGCTGCTTCAGAGCAGGAGCGGATGAGACTTGATAAGTTTATGAGGTATAAGCCTCCTGAGTTCAGTGGTTTAGCATCGGAGGATGCCCTAGAATTCCTTGATGACTATTATTGCATTATTCATACTATGGGTATCTCTAGATCGAGCGGGGTTTCTTTCACTACTTTCCATCTTCGAGGAGCCGCCTATTACTGGTGGTGCACCTATGAGTTAGACAGCCCAGACAAGGTAGCTTCACTGACTTGGACCCAGTTTTCAGATATGTTTCTGCGAGTGTTTGTTCCTCAGAGCCTCAGGGAAGCATGGCGCGCGGAGTTTTTGCATTTCCGCCAGGGTGCTTTGATTATGTTCCAACTTTAGTATTCAGTTTGATCCTTTTCTCTCAGTTGTCTAGATATTTTGTAGTTAGAGCAGCGTACTATGTTTCTGTTAGCCTGTGGTTCCCGTGAGTTTCTGGGTTTTGGGTTGAGATTTT
>MU756224.1:214059-231000 GCA_026770625.1 Nicotiana glauca | reverse complement strand
TACTCAGTAAGTATCCCGTCTAATCTTGAAGAAGTAGAGACGAGAGGTCGACTCGATACTTACTAAGGTCAACTAATATATATATATATATATAAATACACAAGTGTGAATATAGCATGATTAAACAAAGAATTTTATAAGTAATGGAAGGCTGTAGCATGTAGTGTAAGTCCAGAATACTTCAACATCAAAATTTTCATTTATCAAGTGAAACAGTGGCAAAATGAAGCATATATATATAAGCTCTTCCACAATTAACAAGCGCACATAATACCAAGGCGACAGCCCGAACCAACATAAATAAATGTGCACTTGCCGAGGGTCGACGGCGCGCCTATAGATGCATCTATTCATACCGAGGCGATCGGCCCGATCCATAATTAAGGATAACATATATATATCAAGTTCACATCAAATGACACGTAGGTAGGCAAAATATCAAATCAACACAATTCAGTTTATAGGAATAAACTCATGTTCTCCTTTCTAAGTCTCTAATAAATGCTAGGTGTTCAAGTCAACAAAGTACCACAAGAACATATTTAATACGCATGATATAGGTCCTAAGCTACCCGGACATCTAATATGGTAGTCGCTACGCACGGGCTCTCGTCACATAACGCGTGCGTAGTCCCCGCATTTAGCAACAAATACTCAACACGAAACCTAGGGGGACAATTCCCTCTTACAAGGTTAGAAAGGAGACTCACCTCGCTCCGAAGCGCGCCTTCAACCACAAAACTAGGCTCCAATCTCAATTCGAAGCCAAACAAGCACCAACTAGTTTAAATAAGGCAAGAACTAATCAATAATTGCTCACACGTGCCCAAATTCCGAGATTTTCTGAGGAAATTATTCTATATTACCGCCCTAACCCTTGATTTTATTTGGTGTTATTGGTGTTAAATCTACCTAATGTTCATGTATTTAAGCTAAGAGTGTGTGGGAATTACGTACCTTGTGATAATAGGGAGAATCACCCTCTTTGAAATCTCCAAAATCGCCCAAGTGGTGAGAAAATGGGAGATAAAACATTTGAGCCCGTATTAAATGAGCTTACTGCTCCTGCGATTTCCGCTTCTACGGTCATTGGACCGCTTCTGAGGTCCCACATAGGCAGAAAATAAAGCGCTTTTGCGGTTTTGGGCGAGGGCTGGTCGACCGCTTCTGCGGTCTGGGGGCCGCATAAGCGGAACTGCTTATGCGGTTCAAGGGCCGCTTATGCGGTTTTTCCCCTTGGCCGCCTAACCGCTTCTGCGGTAGAAGACCGTTTCTGCGACCTCCACTTCCGCGATAAAGGGCCGCTTCTGTGGCGTCCGCTTCTGCGGTCCAAGAGCCACAAAAGCGGTTTTGACAGAAGCAGCAGATGTTGCTCCTTTTCAACTTCTAGCTTCGCTCGAACCTCGACCATCTGACGTTCGGGGCTCCCGAGCCCCGCCTGAACATACCGACAAGTCTGAAATCACAAGGTGGACCTCGTCGAATCTTTGGAACACCCAAAACATTATTAAATCACAGAATGGGACCCCAAAACCTATTAATCAAATCTAATGAACTTCAAGTTCTTAATTTCCTACCAACGGGTCAAAATGCCCATAAACTACTCAGATTGACGTCAAATTTTACGGGTAAGTCTTATATGATATTTCGGACTCGTACCAAGTGTCGGAATCGAAATCCGACCCCGATACCTATAAAAAAAATAATTTCTTAGTTTCCTTTAATTCTTTAAAACTGAACTTAACAATTTTTACGAATAATTCCATTACTCGGGCTAGGGACCTCGAAATTCGATTCTGGGCACACGCCCAGGTCCCATATTTTTCCACGGACCCTCAAAAATTGCCGGATCGCAATTCCGAGCCCGTTTTCCCAAAATATTGACCGAAGTCAAACTTGGCCTTTTTGAAGATATGAAATGAAGCGAATGAGCTTATTCTTGCCCGAAATTCTTCTAACTTCTGAACCACTCGCCCCCTCAAGTCGTAATTCAGCTAAAGCAAATGCGGAAAGGATTATTTAAGGGAACGGGGTTCGAGAATGCAAAACGACCAGTCGGGTCATTACACAGCAGGTTCGTATGATGATCTTGGACTTAGGCGTATGTCCGGATCGGGTTTTGGATTACCTGGGAGCGTTTCGGCACCTAATGTGGAAATTGGCATTTTGGAAGAATTTCATAAATTTGGGTTGAAGTGTATTTCAATGTTATCGATGCGCATTTGAGATTTCGAGTCTGGGAATAGCTCCGTATGGCGACTCCAGTATTGTTAGCGCGATCGGAAGTGGATTTAGAGGTCCGTAGGTCATTTTGGTGTCATTTGACGAAAGTTAGAAATTTGAAGGTTTTTGAGAAGTTTGACAAGAAGTGGACTTTTTAATATTGGGGTCGGATAATATGACTTGTGTGTAAAATTTGAGGTCAATCGGACGTGATTTGATAGGTTTAAGTATCGAAAGTAAAAGTTTGAAATTTTAAAGTTCATTAATCTTTAATTGAGTGTGATTTATGGTTTTAGTGTTGCTTGACGTGATTTGAGGCTTCGAGCAGGTCCGTATTTAAGGGACTGAGTGGTGTGATTAGACGGGGTCCCGAGGGCCTCGGGTGTGTTTTAGACGTGTGGAAGGAGTTGGAAGAACACCAGAT
This sequence comes from Nicotiana glauca, assembly GCA_026770625.1. Taxonomy (NCBI): domain Eukaryota; kingdom Viridiplantae; phylum Streptophyta; class Magnoliopsida; order Solanales; family Solanaceae; genus Nicotiana; species Nicotiana glauca. The sequence continues at coordinate 228,353 of MU756224.1, read as the reverse complement.
TTTTCTGGTGTTCTCTGCATCAGTTGCAGGTCTCGCAAGTGCGAGAAAATGTTCGCAAATGCAAACCTCGCATTTGCGATGAAAACTTCGCAATTGCGAAGAAGCCTAGCCTGGGCTTGGATCGCATTTGCGAGCCTGACAGGGTTCACATTTGTGACCTAGGCAGTAGAGACCCAGGGTTCACATTTGTGATGATTGTGTCGCATTTGCGACCTCTGCATTTGCGAACCAAGTGTCGCAAATGCAACATCTGAGACCTATGCACAACTGTGACAACCCGACCCGTCGTCACGTGAGTTACCACCCCGTTTTCCCCTTATTGTGTTGCTTCATGTTTCTATATCAGTATTAGAGTCGATCGGGTATAATTGAGTTGGCTCTGGTTGGAAATAAGGCACATAGCCTCTTAGAAGGGAGTTTGTCTCAGAAAAATCAACTAGAAGTTGACTATGTGGTTAGAGGGCTCGGATGTGATTTTCGGTGGTTCGGTTAGCTTCGGGGGATAATTTGTGACTTAGGAGAGCGATCGGACGACGTAGAAATAGGCTTGGATTGGTGAAGTTGGAATTTTGGCGAAATCCGGTTGATAGGTTAGATTTTGATCCGGGAGTCGGAATGGAATTCTGAGAGTTGCAGCAGCTTCGTTAGGTGATTTTGGATATGTCTGCAAATTTTCAGGTCATTGGGATATCGTTTGGTTGGGTTGTTGATCGGATGTGAGATTTGGAAGTTTTAGTTGAATTTAGGCTTGAATCCGTCATGATTTGATGATTTTTGTGTTTAAGGACGTGTTTTTATGATTGGAACAAGTTCGTATGATGTTTTGGAGTGGGTTGGTGTTTTTGGTTGGGGTCCCGGGGGCCTCGGGATGGTTTCGGATGATGAATCGGGAATTTTGAAGTGTTGTAGCAGGTCTGTTCTTAAAGCTTCTGGTATTTCCGCATCTGCGGAAATATGACAGTAGGAGCGGTTCCGCAGATGCGACTCTTTGATCGCAAAAGCGGTCCTGGTGGAGGGGTGGCTTTACCGCAAAAGCGGAAGGATTCCGCAGGAGCGGACACCGCATAAGCGGTATTTGACCGCAGAAGCAGTCCTGGGTTATATAGTTGAGACCGCATAAGCGGTCAGGGTAACCGCAGAAGCGGCTTCCACAAAAGCGATTTAAGACCGTAGAAGCGGTCGTGTGAGTTAAGTGAAGCTGCAGAAGCGGACTTAAGGCCGCAGAAGCGGTCCCGCAGAAGCGATAGCGGGACCGCAGAAGCGAAAATGTCAGAGGGTTTAATGAAGTCAGTGTATTCGAATTTCAGAAGTGTAAAATCATTTTGGGGTGCGAACTAAGGTGATTTTTGGGGTATTTTGAAGAGTCTTCGAAGGAGAATCATCAGGTATGGATATTTGGACTTGGATTATGATATTATAGTGTAAAAATATGAATTAATCACTGAAAATTTAAGGAATCAAAGGGTAAAAATGGAGGTTTTTGCTTGAAGCCTAAGAAAGAGTAAAGTGATGATTTGAGGGGGACAAATGGACTCTGATTCTTGCGTATTTTATATGTATGGACTCATGACGAGACGAGGATTCCGGAAATGTGAATTTTGTAATTTTTCGAGAAGTGGACCCGGGGCTCGGGTTTTGCCAACTTCGTATTTTTGGGTGTTTTTCGAGTTATTTCGATTGGGTTATGTTCTATTGGCCTATTTTGATGTATCCCTTATGGTTTTGATCAGATTCTACACTCGAGGAGGTAGATACGAGAGGGAAAGGCTTGGCGAGCTAGATTATCGGTCGGCTAGAGGTGAGTAATACTTGTGAATGATATTCTGAGGGTTTAAAACCTCGAATTTGCACACCTTAGTGCTGTATTGAGGTGACTTGCACGCTGGACCTGAGCGTGGGGTAGAGCACCGTTGGGGATCGTGACTTAGTCCATCCCGGTTGTTAGTTTTTACTGCGTATTTGCAAATGATTTGTTGTTATCATTAAGACTTGGGCTCATTGCCATACTTGGGGCTTATTGCCGATTGTTTGAACTCTTTATGTACTATCATCACTGTTATTCTCACTATTTGAATTATTATTTCAACTCAGTCCGTGTGATTTACACTGTTTTATGAACTCAGCTATATTTTACTCAAACTTGGAGTTTTAACTAATATTTGAACTATCATTTGAGCTGAGTATCATTGTTTTACTGATGCCCCGAGGGGCTTTTTGACTATTTTTGGACTGATTGGGGCCGAGGGCCATATGTGAGGGCATGACGAGTGATGTGAGAAGGCTTTCAGGCCTCGAGTGTTATGTGAGGAGGCTTTCAGGCCTCGAGTGTTATGTGAGGAGGCTTTCAGGCCTCGAGTGTATTGAGAGCGGCTTTCAGGCCTTGTTTGATATTATTCAGGCTTTCAGGCCTTATTGATAGCGCTTGGGCTGAAGGAGACCATCCGGAGTCTACACACCCACAGTGAGCGCGGGGTACCCCCTTTAATATGAATAGTGGTAACAATGACACTGTTGTATGTGTTTCGGTCAGGTAACAATGACTGACCAATCAGGTAACAATGACTGACTAGTGGTAACAATGACACTGAAACACTTTGGTCAGGCAACAATGGCTGACCGGTCATGTAACAATGGCTGACCTTATTTGTGTATTCTTGTTCAATCGATTTCTTTAAAGAGAATGTTTTGCTATAATTTCATGGATTCTACTGTCTATTTGGTTTACTACTTAAGATAGCATTATTTGTGCCCTTTTGGGGATTTTGTACTTTCAGTTGTTGTTCACTTTTATTACCACTGAGTTGGAAGTACTCACTTTACTCCCTGCACCATGTGTGCAGATCCAGGTTCTTTTCATCAGGCGAAGTGAGTCTAGTTGATTTGGAGTTTCCTCCCGGGAGTATTCGAGGTAGCTGCACGGCGTTCGCAGCCGAGGATTCTCCCTTCTATCCTTTCCTTTATTTTTGCATTTTCAGTATCAGACAGACTTGTAGTAGTATGATAAACTATCTTTAGAGGCTCGTGGTCGTGACATCGGGTCCTAGTTGGGCTGTTTCGGTGTATTTGTTAGATTTTCGTATTATATCAGTATTTCGAACTTTTACTTGGATAAGTATTGCTTTTATTTGTTTGGTTAATTGGGAAAAAAATTGATGTGAATGGTCGGGCTTGCCTAGTAGTGTGCTGGGCGCCATCACGACCGGGTTGGGGTCGTGACAACAACTATTAATTTCGAGACTTAGACCATTTAGCTCATTTTTCTATCATCTCTTGGGCGATTTTTGGAGCTTTTGGAAGAGGGTTTTCACCTAGCACTTTGAGTTTTTGGATCGTTCGGCTCCGATTTGGAGGTATGAGCGCGTTCTTGAATTGTGATATAGGCTTTGGAGCGAAGTGAGACTCCTTTCTAATATAGTAAGAGGTAATTGTCCCCATAGGTGAATTAATTGGATCTGTGCTTCTATCTGTGGGGGCTACGTACGCACAAGGTGACGAGAGTCCATGTGTAGCTACTATTATGCTTAAGTCCGGGTAGTCTAGGACCCAAAAGCATACTTACTTGCAATATTTGATATCCCGTTGTCAATTTAAAAGTGCTTAAAACATATCGAATGTGTAAATGAATATCTAAAAGACTAGTCCTCATTTCCTTGATTTTTAAAAGAGAAATTTGCCTTTTTCTTGGATAATTGCTCCTTGATAAACTCTTAATTGACTGTTTGAATGTATTTATATATTATGGAGAGGGTTGAATGTCTTGGTAGATTACATAGATGCATATATGGTTCACGCCATTCGACCCTATGGCAGTGCACATTCCAAATATTGTTGGATCGGGCCATACGACCTTGGCCTGATTTGCGCATGCTTGTATTGCTTGCCGTAAAATTTATTGAAGTTGATATTGTTTCTCCCTGGCTTGAGAATAAATGTCTAAATGATGAAAAGGAATTTGGGAATTTCCTATAAAAGAAATAATTATTTAGTTGCTTCATTCTATTGAATACAAACATGTTTATAAAATCCTTGATTTACATTATTGGTGTATCATTATTGGACCACTAGTAAGTGTCGAAGTTGACCTCTCGTCTCTACTTCTTCGAGATTAGACGAGATACTTACTGAGTACATGTTGTTTTTGTACTCATGCTACACTTGACCCAATGGGCGTAGCAGCATGGATGATACATAGACTTAGGTGAGCTTCATCTTTCGAGGTGACCTGTAGCCGACATAGTCTCTGTGAGCACGTGATTTTTGCCCTAAGTGAATTATTCCCAAAAATTCAAACAAAATGAAGCCTTTCATTATTTTATAATTTTTGTGTTATTTTCTGGTGATTGTTGCTTTTTTATCTGTGCATTTTAATTCATATGAAAAATACAAAAATATATTTTCCTTTAGGATCTAATTTCATATTTTAGGATTAATTAGGGGTTAATTTTTTTTTAGAACAAAATATGAAGAAAATAACAAAAATAGTTTATTTTTGTATTTTTAATTGTTTAATTGTGAATTCGTCGCCAAGTAGATTTTAAACAATTTTAGGATTTAATTAGGACTTTATTTTAATTTTTTGCATTTTAATAAAATCAGAAAAATACAAAAAAAATAATACAAAATGAAAACAAAAAGTAAATAAAAAGAAAGAATAGAAAACATTTAAAAAGGGGGAAAAGTGGTCTTGTTAAAATGCCCAATTGGGCTGTTTTTGAATTATCATACCCAGAACCAAATAGACCTAGCCCAAAGACCATATCATCTGGCCAGGCCCAAATCCTACCCCACCCAGTCCGCCTCAGTAGGTCACCAAACGACCCCGTTTTGGATCCAGCAGATCCTGGCCGTCTAGGTTGATTAAATCAATGGCCAGGAATCAATCACTTAGAGTATAAGACTGTCCTAACATCCTCCCCACCCCCTCTCTCGTCTCTGTCACCGACCTTTTTCAGAGACGAAACCCTAGTCTAGCCGTCCCAAAACTCCACTACCGGCGATGGCGGCGCCACCGCCAATCTGCCCCAATAATACACCCCAAATTCTCCTCACTCTCCTTTTTCCAACCATGACCCCAGCTCCCCTCGAATCAAAGCCAAGCTTGTCGAATATTAGATCGAAGTCTCCGGCCAAAACACAAAAGCTTCCAAAATTCTCCAAAATCACACCACACCCTCACCTTCCCTCCCTCATTCTAAATCTCCACTTGGTTGTCGTCAAACACCACCGAAACTCGTCGAATCGTTAATCTAGGTCTTTTGAAGTCGAGACTATTTTGGGGATTCGAATGCTCGATTAACTTTAAGTTGATAATACATATTTATTTCAGATGAAATAAACATGCAACATTAACTGAAAGCCAAATTCGAGGTCAATCAGCCATGAGGAGGACCAAAATCAGTAAGTCCATGTTTCTGCTTTCCTTCTCCGTTTTAATTTTTTTCATTCCTGTTATTGTTGGTTTTATTTAGAATTCTGCTGTTAGGTTGTGTTGATTAAGAATTTCAATTTAGGTCTTATTTGTTCTTCACCATGTGATTAGTATGTTTTAGTAGTTTGTTCATTGATTTCAGTAGCGAGATTCTAGGTTCAATTACCATTTTGTAGTTTGAATTTTAGTCGATTAATCTTCATAGTTGGCCTCATTTTGGATCTGTTTAATTGCTGTGTTAGTTTTAAGATTTCCAGTTGTTTAGAGTTAAATGTCACTCTAATTAGGTTAATTAGGTTAATATTTGTTTAAAAAGTCTATCAGGCTGATCAATTGTGTTACTTGGTTTTTCATTGATGATAGCATTAATGTCCTTTTTAGTTCAATTCTAGGATTTGTGTGGTTGATTTTCAGAATCGCTGTTAGTTTATCTAAGTTAAATGGGGTTAGGGGTATAGTTGGCTTAATTGGGTAGTTCAGGGGAAAGGGTAAGGGCAGAATAGGGAGTTCAAACGGGGAATATTGCAAGTGGTTGAAGTAGAACATCCTAGAAGCTTCTAGGTGAGGATTTTAAGAGATAATTCAAAAGATAGGTGTACTAACTTGTGACACAAGTTAGTAAAGGAAGGACTAAGTAGTCAAAAAATTGAAAAATAAAGGAGGACTAAAAGGAAAACAGAAAATGGGGAGGCTGCCTTATCCTTGCTTATAAAGGCAGTCCCCTTTACCTTGAAACACAAGTTTTGGACCTCAAAAATTCCCCCCAAAACCTCTCCCACAAATCTAAATCCTAAATTTGAAATTCAGATCAATAGAAGGGAGAAAATTCTTCTTTAGATCTTAGATTACTACAAAAAATAAAAAAACAGAGAAGTAAAAAAATAAAAAAGTAATGTTGCATTGATCTTTTTTGATTAGTTTTCAAATTTCAGCATTTGAATCAATTCTCTGGTTCATTTAGGAGCCAAAGTAATTTGAATTCCATTTTTCTGTTCAATATGGAGGTTTAAAGTAATTCGAGTCAGTTAGGCCTGGGATTTGATTAGTTAAAAGGTAGCAGTTGGTTATTGGCTAATTGTGTTCACTCCTGGGTTCATTCTGGTCAATTTTGGTGCTGTGTTTGGTCTGCTATACGAATCTGGTTTGGTTTTGCAATAGTTCTGGATCATTGAGTTATTTCTCAGTTGAAATCGATTGTGTTTGGCTGCTGTTTGAAATTCGAACACTGTTGCTTGCATTGCTGTTGCTAACTTCTCCTCTTCCTGTTGTATTCTAAATACCAGGTACATGCTTTGACTCTCATTGGCATGTAGATCTTTAGCTGAAAATTGAAATAAAGTGGAAACACAATTTTGCTAAAGCTCTCAGTTGATTCAATGTGATTATCGTAGTTAAATGTAATAATGTAGACTATAATAGGCTATTTAGATTACCATAAGATTGTTTATCACAACTAGGTAGTGTAATTGACCGCAGTTAGTTTTGAATGATAGTTCAAATGCCTATCTCCAATGTTTAATTTCTGTGGTTGAAACTGGCTTTACTGGACTGTGATTGAGCTGTTTTAATTTCTTTAGTTGCCTTAACAAAAGTGTTTACGACATTAGCTTGGCGTAGTACAGTAGTGTAGTTCAGAATAGAACTTTGGGACCTGGTAATAGATATCTTAGTAACAATTTTGTAATTGAGTTTGAATAACAGTGTGCCTTAATGAATAGGTCCATGCGTAATTAATTGATAGTCATAGCATAATTACTTTGGGTCATTTAGCTGCCGTAAGTGTTCATTGTTGAAGCCAAATCATTTCACATTTTGAAAATAGTCAATTGCTCCATATCTCACAAAGTTTAAAAAATAGATATTAAAGCCTATGAAAACAATGTAAACTGTGGGGTTCTAGTAATAATACCATTCACCTGGGCTTTCGTCTCTTCCGCCCAAAGGCCCACGTCTGGGCATTGTGCATTTGCGGGCAGCGTTAAACTAGTGAAGGGCCAGTCTGAGGCCCAAAACATTGGAGATTCATGGAGATTGCTTCGTTTAAATTCAATACTCGTTTCAGCTATCTTAATAGTGATACATTGATATAATAATTAATTGGGACTTTCTTTTATTATTATAGACAATATTAAATAGAAAATCATAGTTGCTTTAGGTTTGCCTTTAAATAATAAAACGATATGAGCCTCGCTAAACCAAATACATAAATTGCGGGGCCCTCAATAATTGGTTATATTAAATACTTAGAATTCGGGATGGGCCGTTTAGCGAATTTTACGGCCTTCCCCAAAAATAATAATGCGTTAGACGCTTTAGGCGCGCTTTTAATAATTCACTTTCCTAAACTCGGGTGTGCATTTCATGTGACCCAAATCAAATCCCAAAACGTTGAATAAAATGTGTTCAGGATTGCGGGTGCATTTCATGTGACGCGATCCAAAGACACGTTTTAAACGACGTTCAACTTTCTTTAAAAAAATATTGAATAAAAGCGGTTGAAAGTGAAAATCGGCACATAGGTTCATCATGTAATAAAATCAGATAAATAAGCTAAACACAACAGTTGAGCGACCGTGCTAGAACCACGGAACTCGGGAATGCCTAACCTTCTCCCGGGTTAACAGAATTCCTTACCCGAATTTCTGGTTCGCGACTGTTAAATTGAGTCAAATCTTTTCCTCGATTTGGAATTCAAACCGGTGACTTGGAATACCATAAATCTCCCAAATGGCGACTCTGAATCTCTTAGTAAAATGAATCCCGTTTCAATTATCCTTTAATTGGAAAAACTCCCTTTATTATACCCTTCACGGGGTGTAGTAGCGAAAAAGGAGGTGTGACAGCTCTGGCGATTTTGCTGGGGACAAGAACCCTGAACTTTTGGTTCAGGGTTCAGAATTCGAGCTTAGATAAATTGTTATAGTTGGCTTTATTTGATTTTGCTACATGTTCCATGCTATATGTGCTAAATGTTTTACCGCTTTGATATTTGTTGAATTGTATATAAACTGTCGCGAATCCCTTCCTCTTTCTGAGTCTTCTACATCATGGAGAAGGGTGCACTTCGTGTAGCTTCTCTTCTATTTAGAGTCTTTCCCAATTTAGAACGAGGTTGGATAAGTTGCTAAGCCGGCGGAGCTTCTGTATCCCCGGTACGCTGCCTCCCCCTCGGCCCGAGTTGTCCGCTCGGGTAAGCCAGGTCTAGACCAATAAACCTAGGGTTTAAACCTAGAAGAACAATAAACTCATGCCGGATCCCTAGTAGGACGCTTGTTTGCATCATGTGCATTTGACTTAGGGGACTCAACACAGGGGTTGGGTCCGTCTAGGACAGGTGACCTGAATTGAAATGACCATCCTGATGCATCTTACGTGCTACGTGCGCATTTATTTGATCGGCTTTGCATGTTGAACGGTTTGTGTACAATGAATGAAAAATTGTGAAAAATAGCAGTGTTAGGACTAAGTGAGGGTAATCATTTGTTTGAAAAACCAATGCTCAAATAGTACCGAAATGCTGCCGGATTTTTGAAAAAATGAAAACAAAATAAAAACAAAATAAAAACAAGAAAATATCTGAAAAGGAGATGGTTGTTCAAAATAGCTTTGATTTTGGCGTATCTGCCCGAACTACGCTGGTTTGATTCTCACCGGATGTGAGATACGTAGGAAACTCTCATCGGGTCCAACCACCCCTTTTGCAAAAATAGCCAAAATCCCAAAATTTTAATTTTTATCCAATAAGTCGGGTGACGCTATGTCCCCAAAAGGGCGTTAGGAGGCTGTTTTTACAAGAACAGCCACCCTGAGTCATTTCAAAACGGTTTGCGGGTACATCCTTAAAATCTCCCTTTCGGAAGTGCTGAAAGGCCATATTTGCAAAACTGAGTCTTTGTTTTCTTAAATAAAATTTTTGAAAAATAGCCACTTTGCTTTTTAAGTCAAAATAAGCCATTACATGGCTAATTTTCTTTAAATAGCCTACAGTTGACATTGAAACCTTCTCAGTCTTGCGCAGGCCCATGGCGATGCCGAGTGATGCCCCATGGACCCTAGGATGTGAGGCTTTGATGTACACTTGATCTAGTTTTTAATCATCAAGTCTGTAAAAGAAAAAAAAAAAGAAAACGACTAGTCTAGTATCACTTGTAATTGGCATCTATTAATGAAGATCCCAAAAATTATCTCTTTATTTTTGCATTTATTTGCAAGAACTACGCTTGGTCTGATTCATGCGGGGTCATGATACGTAGGCAATCTCCATAGGATTCGATCATAACCAAAAATAAAGAAAAAAGAAAAAATGATGAGAGGAAAAACCACAAAAAGGCAATAGCGGAAAAACAAGAAAGAAAGAAAAGAAAAATCAAGAAAGGAAGAAAATAGGAACAAGAGAAGACAAAGGCAAGAGTGAAACGAAGAAAAAAAAAAGAAAAAAAGAAAAAGAAGAAAAAAAAACAAAGAAAGAGAAAGTTTACAATTGAAAAAAAGGGAAAAGCCGAGATGACGCATGCAACCGATCAAAAGCCGTTACCAATATGTTAAATGCCCTAACGCTAACGTGATGGTTTCATTTTGTCATGCCATTCCAGAAAGGTGGTTGGTTTGTGGTTTTAAAGTGGTAACTTCTCTTACAACACAAGGACAAAAGGTAGTTGGCATCCTGGCAACCCATTCCTATAATACCCGGGCAAAAACCAAACTGAACATGACAGGCCAAGAATCAGATACCAGTATCGTGGACCCGTCAAAAGAGGTAGAAGTGGTAGATGTAAAAGCAATGAAGGAAGAGATGTATAAGTTGAGGCAACAGATGGTTGAGATGCATCAGGCCTGGGCTAAGGGTTAGCCGACGCCAGTTTATCCTGCTAATCCAGCATATCTCCCACCTTTGGCTCAGTCTCAGGAGCTTCCTCCTGCGAATGCCTATTCACCTTTCCCTTTCCATCAACAGAGTTATAGAACCACCTCCTATCATCCCCAAGCTCCACTACCCAAACAAAACCCTCCCCCGCCAATTACCCCTGTCTTTGTGGCACCTCCACCTGCCACACTACAAAGATCTTCCAGTGAGCCCCTGTTTCAAGCTCACGACAGTCAGTACTATCCTCCTGAGCCTACCTTTAAAGCTCCTGAGCCATATTTCTACACTCCTCACTTTGAGCCCCCGGTGGAAACTGACAAGCCGCTTAAGGACCCGGAACAGAAATAGATGTTTCGAAAAGTAAAAAGCGTGGAGCAATCTTTCAGGAACATGAGGGGATTGGGTGACCAAGTCAGTGTGGCCTATAAGGATTTGTGCTTATTTCCCGATGTCCAGCTTCCAACAGGGTTCAAGTTACCAAAGTTTGATTTTTATGGTAGACACGATGATCCTGTAGCCAATATGAAGGGGTTTTGCAATAAAATGAGAGGCGCTGGGGGAAGAGATGAGTTATTGATGGCGTACTTTAGCCAAAGCCTAAGTGGCGCAGCCTTGGAATGGTACACGCGACAGGATCATGCCCGATGGTACACTTGGGATGATTTGCCCAAGCTTTTGCGTGCCATTTTCAGTATAATCTCGAAATCATCCCGGACCGTCTGTCACTGACCAAAATTGAGAAAAAACCCGGGGAAAGCTTTAGAGAGTACGGTTTCCGGTGGAGGGAGAAGGCAGTAAGAGTCGATCCTCCAATGAAAGAGAGCGAGATGGTCGATTACTTCTTATAGGCTTTGGAGACTACCTACTAAGGTCACCTGGTGTCAGCAGTGGGAAAATCTTTTAACGAGGTAGTGAAAATAGGAAGTATGGTTGAAGCGGGGCTCAAATCCGACAAAATCATGAGCTATTCGGCAATCAAAGAAAATACCCAAGCTATCCAGAGCGGAGGGGTACTAGGAAAGAAAAAGAAAGAAGATGTGGCGGTAGTTGACTCAAGAACTTGGTTCAGGGGCCCACACCCTATTACCCTCAACCTCGACCCCGTCCCCAAATCTACTCCCACACTCCACAACACTATTACCCAACGTTGTGGTCCCCACTTCTCTGTACACTATGCCCACACATATCCCCAATATCTTACCCATGCCCAATGGCACGCACCCATCCCACAAAATGCTTACCCAACTCAGAACACCTACCCACCTCCAAGAGCCTACAAGAATCCCCAGGGAGCGGGTTTGCTAGCCAACCAAAATTTCAAGCAAGAGAGGGCATAGAAGCAGGAAACTTTCACCCCCATCGGAGAGTCATATGCAGACTTGTTTGAGAAACTGAAGCATTATAACCTGATTTCACCGGTTCCTCCAAATCAAGTGGACAAGCATGCAAAAAGCTTTGACCCTTCTAAAAGGTGTGAATACCATTCCAATGCCCAGGGACACGATGTCAAAAGTTGCCGGGATTTGAAAAGAGAGATAGAAAGAATGATTCTGGAAGGGATAATTGCGGTCCAGGACAGTGCCACCCATAACAGTACACAGAATCCTTTACCTGCATATTTTGGTGAACATTTTGTAGGGAAGATCCATGGCGACAGGGAGTATGAGAATCCTCTTGGAAACTCGTTGAATGAAGTCAATGATATTGAAATTGGTGAAGGCCCCAACAATTTTGATGGGCAATCCAATGGCTAAGATGTCGAGTTTGGAAAGACGCTCCACCTCTTGGTGAACTAGAGTGGAGTTTTGGTGGTTTATTTTGTTGTCATTTCTGTTGTCCAGATTATTTTCAGGGTTGTAATCCGGATATTGTCTTGTGACTCAAACCCTTCTATCATTTAACTTTGCTTTGTTTAGTCATAGTAGCTTGTTTAGTGCCGTCTAGGTTTGTTCAAGGGCTGTAACTAGTCTAGTTTGCTTGTTTTGTGGTTCAAACCCTTTCACCGTCAATCTAATGCAATTCTCTATTTCCCGCCATTTCTAGTCATTTCATTTAGTTACCTTCTCCTGTTATAATTCTTTCATGCTGGTTCTAGTGACATGACATGCACGCATAATTCTCAGCCTGATGCTTAAAAGTCAGTGTAGTAATGAAGCAATGAAACGATGTTGAAAATGTAAGGACATCCGAGGGAAATAAATAAAGGCATTTTTAGATCACTTTGAGCCCAAATCAAGTGAAACTGGGGGCAGATAGAACATAAAGGAATACTGTTGAAATGCATCATGACGCATCGGTTTGAAGCCAAAGGCAAGTTTTCCCCAAGTCTACAAGAACCGTTTGCGATACCGAGATTGTTGTCCAATGGTGCTAGGGAATTGGCAAATACAGAAGGCAAATATGTGAATCAATCAAAAGGTGTTATGTGTGTTTTCCTCAGCTTGTTTAACTGTCTAATTTGTACTTGGTATATTTTGGAGATTGGAATGACGAAGGCATTTTATTCTGCTATCCAAACACTTTATCCTTTGTTACCCTTTTGAGCCTCGATTATTTTATTTCATACCCCTCTTTCGGAATCAATAGTAAAACTCGCAAGCTCGAAAGGGAAGTAAGTGGAGAAACAAGAGAAAAAATAGTGAAAGGAAAGAAAAGAAAAGAAGAGAAAAGACAAAGAAAGAAAAGAAAAGAAGAGAAAAGAAAAGAAGAGAAAAGAAAAGAAGAGAAAAGAAAAGAAAAAACAAAAAGAGAAAAGAAAAAGAAAGAAAAGAAAAGAAGAGAAAAGGAAAGAAAAGAAAAGAAGAGAAAAGGAAAGAAAAGAAAAGAAAAGAAAAGAGAAGGAAAAGAAAGGAACAAAAAAGTGGAAGAAAGATCGCAACAACAAAAATAGTCGTCTGAACTACGTTTGACTTGATCCCGAAAGGGTACGTAGGCAGCCTCTCTCTGAGGTTCAGTCATACCAAAATAAAAGTCCAAAAGTCCCCGAAAAAGAAACTAGGGCAGAAGTTGTGGTTGTTGTGAGAAATCTGATTCCGAAAGTTGTAATGCTGAACCCACGTTGAATTGTTTTTGAGCCTTTGATACCCTTCTTTCTATCCCCGTCCAAAAGCCTGCATTACGGTCCAAAGAAAGACCTTCTGATCAGTCTTCAAGAAATGCCGAGTCAAGCGAGCAGAGGAGAATCTTATCAGGGGCAACACTCCAGTCCAAACAAAGTAAATGAAGAATGAAAGAGTCTTGTTGATGAGACCCCCACGGGTACCTCGAGGCGATGAAAGCTGAGAGAAATCAAAATGAGAGAGTCTTATTGGTGAAAACCTTCACGGGTACCATAAGGCGACGATGAGTTGAGAGAAAAACCAAATTGAGAGAGGCTTGATGGTGAAAAATCTACGGGCGCCACAAGTCGAATAAGCATTGTGAATCAGATCGTGTAAGTAGAGCATTGAAGCCCAGTTTCACGGCGAAAAGGTACAATAAGAGCTGAACATCAGATTTGCTAAACAGAGTAGGCTGCAGGTGCATGTCAAGGTCGCTAGAGTCGGTATCTACATCTGATGGTTTGCTACTTTGTAGGTTTCTTGTTAGGAATCGTCTCTTTCCATTATCCTTTACTATATTCCTCCCACCTTGTTTTACTCCCTCTTCCCGGGTCGATTGTTCAAAACAAGTGAGAAATGACTTCAAAATCTGACACCAACTTTCCAATTGCACAAAACAGAATCTGTTTAGAACATCAAAGTATCATAAGTCCAGAATGAACAACAAGCGCACTGAGCTGGTAACAATCAACATGCTTTGGGATTCGTTTGAAATACAAAGGCTTGGTATATATCAATTCATGGACAATGCAACAGAATGAATGAGGGCTAGGGTGAACGGATCAATGGTATTTTCTGTGATAAGATTGACAAAAAAGGTGGTAAACAGTGACAAGCAAGATCTTCCAAGAAGAAATCGAAGTTATCATGGCTAGCGATGGAGCAATAGACCTCGAGGCCA